>JABASC010000045.1:0-83915 GCA_019776185.1 Plutomurus gul | reverse complement strand
CATGTTTTATTAAATTAAAACTTAAGTGTACGTATGTAATTGCGAGTGCTTTATTTATTTTACACCCCATTTAGTTAATTGTCAGGGTAGAGCACCCCCCCTTCAAGGTTTTTCAAAGGTATAACCTTGTGCAGTAATGTAATGCAAGAGTTCTTACAATTAGAAGCGTACCTCATTTAATTGTATGAAATTAACCTTCATTTTTGATAAATAAAACATACAATATGTGACCCCTATTGACATGAAACTCGTTGACTCGATTTGAATAGGTTGTGTGACACCATCAGCGAGGTGGGACTCATTCGGACAACGACATATACACACATACCCAGATATGCAGCAGCCTATGTATGTGCATACGTGAGTAAGCGAGTCTTTTGAAATATGATTTCCCGTTCTTTTTAAGTCTTCCATCCGTCCGTCTAAAAACCGTCGTAGGATTGGCTCTTCTATTTACTAACACTACATGTAGTGCGTATGTTCTTTTAAGCAAACTGCTGCTATCAATATACCAGATGCACATAAGATTCGTCATGTAATTGTCAGATCAAAGTTTTCTCAGCAGTACCACTGCATATAATAATACAGCGTCTAAATACACTCACACTAATGCCTCTCTGTACATAAATACTGTACGTACACTGACAATGAGAACTGATTAGCGGTCTGGCCAACTAATCCACTCCAGGTAGCTATTACTCACAGTGGTCTGGTATGGACAACGATAACTTGATGCAAGTTGATTTGACTGTACGTGGACTGTTGTGGGACTCTGTTGGTCCAAACACAACAAGTGAACTATGTAATATAAATAATACAAGTTTAGCCAACGTACTTATAGAAATATCGTTATGTACTCATCCCATGTGTTATTTTATCTCATTTTCTCCACCATCACATTTATGAGTCCAGTTTTTGAGTTATTAGTCAGACTCATTATCGCGCCTCATCACCGACTTCAATTTGTAGTCGTTCTTTTGCACTAGTCAGCATAATCCAGCAACCGACAATTCAACCAAACGAACCAACTCTAGAATCACATCGCAACCGGCTCAACCGTTTTTTTTCTCTCCCTCCGCATTCGTTGACCAGTCAATTCGACTTGAATGCTAAGCATTAAATTACTGATATAGTGAATGAAGTGATGTGGTGTGCTAACTGTGACTGTCTTTCTTGTGCTCTCTTCAATGCTCCCAGCTACTGACAATGAGTCAACTTTGAAAGCTCACGTAAAACGCACAGCTATACAGCTAATTTATTCGTCGTTGGATGTTGTCTGATGCCCACGGAGAGAGTTACACTCAGGGTATAATAAATATTATGAAGAAATGAGCTGACTGCTAGAATTGAATGAACTTTTAGTACTGCAACGTACATGCAACAATGCTAAAAGGGAGACAGAGTCAGTTAAAGGGAAGGTTAAAGGTACAAACAGAGTAATATTTAGTAGTGATAGTGCGGAGCATTAGGGAATCTAAACTTTTACATGACATGCGAGCTTTCGCTTACATTTTTATACTCGACCGGCTAATGTGGCAGAAGAAATGGATGGAAAAGGTGCTCAAGGATATTCACTATAATACGTGTAGGTATGCGCAAAAACGCTGTGAGAGATGATTGGTGACGTGAAAGGAAGTCGAATATGATAATAGTTGCAAATTGTGCATATTATGGTTTAGTGTGAAGCTTGCTTGGAATAAGTGCTCTCTGCATTGCTACTGGGTGGCTACACACACAGGCGTTCTACGTTACGTTAAATTAACACTTGAGAATTAAGTGAAGTGAATTGAATGAGACCGGAGGAGAGTCGGATGGATGACTATCTTGGTAATTGCAAGAAAATTTCGTTTCAATGTGAAATGAAGCCTCTTGCGACTATGGTTGGTAAATTGTGTGTGTGTCTGCTCTCTCCGGTCGAAATCGGCTTTACGCTAAGTTGCATCGAGGATTATACAAAATAGATTTCATCGCCGGTAGCACGGCACGTCTAATGGTATGCCAACGAAATTTCGTGTGTGTCAACCTACAGTCTACACAAACAAGGTGCATAAATACAAGGGAAAATGTTTATTCTACTGTGTAAGCATATCGTGCTGACACTCTGCGGCATAACTGAACTTGCATAATCTTCGCTCTAAGGCCATAGATTAGTTGGATTTTCCTGACATGAGTCACGCGAAAATAGAGAAAAGACACCCTGAAGGACGGGACGGTCACACAAGTGGAAATTCAACTGAATCCTGGGTCACAGCCAGTTTTGCCAATTCAAAATCTAGTTGCTGATGCGACAAACTAGTTCGTTTTTCAGCTGACATATATTATTACGGTGCTTACTTTTATTGGGCTTTATATGCAGTGTGACTTTAACCCGTCAGCAAAAATTATTTATTGTGACACCTGAGCGAGACGAGCCGCCAGCGGAGCCACTGATCAGGATTAAAGCAGCCACATTATTAAAATCAATCCAATCTAATCAACTTATTTAGCAACATGTTGCTTCTCGGCTTATATGGAATTTAAACACAAGTAAAGGGGAACTAAATAAAAAAATGTATACTACTTAAGCAGAGAGAGAAAGAGGGAGGGAGATTCTACGAGCATATGGAAAATGTATGTAAAAAATATAAATTAATTCCGTTCACCGACCAATTTCTAACGCTTGACTTTTCTTAACAATTACATGCAGTGAGAACTTTCACATCTCGACTCTGTAATTGTGCAAGTGCATGTACACTATAGATTGTATTTATTTATTTGTAATCAACTAGCTGTACATGTACGCGTATGTTGTCTACAGAGGGAAGCGATTCGGGCCACACGCATCCTCTCATCTCTCAAATAATCCCTCCTCATCAGTGCAGACAAGACAGGACAAGACACAGAAGACAACAACCTCGAAAAAAGTGGAAACTATTTTCTATGCTCGCCTCTAAATGCACACACAGACATATATTTCTACGAGTGGAATAAGTGAATAACTCTGTCGTCTGCTTGGATGCAAGAGAGCAACAGCAGCCAGAAAGCAGTTCACTATGGTTGAATGAAGAAAAGGCACCTCTCATTTTTGTCGCTTCTGCTGACTAAGAAGCACTTTGCTGCACATGCACCACTATAATGTATTTAGTAGGTGACGAATACGTATTATACCTAACACACTATACAAAGTAAGAAGCAGCGTATGTATGTACAACATGAACATTCTCTCGCTTGACAACGTATGGAATGACATGACAGTGAAAAATTGTTTGTCACAGAAAAAAGCGCTATTTCTCAGTCTGAGAGAAGTTCACGTTTCGTTTCACTGAAAAGTTGTGGAGACGCTCGCAAAACTATATGGAACTTATATACTTGAATGCATTCAATACTCAGGTAGAGTTATAGCACTGTTGGTAATCCAACAGCGTCTACTTACTAATTGTCCTGTGGTCGCTTTATATAATAAGACTAGTGTATCGGGGAAGATGGGCACACACTAATAGAAAATCTCCACCATCACATCTATCAAAAAGATTTAATCAAATCTGTCTACTTGTTCCATTCAAGCCAACAACCACCACCACTACGACCTACTCTGTGACTCACTGCTGACTCTGTGTACGTTTGCAAAATTTCTAATTAACAAACAACTAGTAATACTAGCTGCTGTATACGTCTCAGTTGTATTAATCATTATGTGCGTGTAATTCCAAGTCTCTCCTTGATTGCTCTTCTGATCTGAATGCATATTTGACATAAAAAGTGAAAAAGTGAAACACTGGAGAAGAAGAAGTAGAAAACTGACTGACTGACTGACTGAGAAGGAACAACAGCTGCAGTTCGGACTGAAACGTATAGACATAATAATAGGAGCAGGCATGGAAGGCTCTGTGGGTGAAGCGAGCAAACGGTACTTACAACAATAATACATTATGTATCTGTAAATGAGACGGCGGGTGATGCATCTGTGGCTTGAAGTGATACAAGTACCTAGCACTTACACTCACCACTATTACCATTAGGAGGACTTGGACGAGGACTGTGCTACTACCTGGCCACATTCACTGAATGCACCGCATCACAGCAGAATACAAAGTGTTGTCTGTTAGAGAAGGAATGTCTGTAACTGGAGGCAACAACTTTTCTCCTTATATTGTCAGCTCTGGGTCTGCTGACAATGCAATAATCTTTCGACTACTCAACATGTGCATGTCTTGGCTTACCTCGACTTGTCTTGTCACTGCAACCATTATGTCAGTCATGTCACAAAGAAATTACTTTGCCCCTATATGGAGATAAATCCAACTTTATCACTCCTTTGCCAACCACACTATTCATCTGTGTGTGTAGCTGTTGCGCACTCACTTCTTAGTCTTCAATGCTTACTCCCTAATACACAGTGTGTGCACCACACAGCGTCCAACAAAAAAAAATCTGTCTCCTTGTACTTCTGTGAGAAAACCATATTATGCACTTTTCACGGCGGAAAACTAGAACTAATGCTAATCAATATGGTTAAGAATTTTTTTCTCCAGAAGTTTTCAAATTATGTGCAATGTCTCGTCTATTCTCTTTGAAAGAGCAATATTCACAGAACAGTGTATTCTTAAAGAGCAGTCTAGGGACCTGTGTATTTTTGTAAATGCCTGCACTACAACAGAAACGACTACAACATGAGAGTAAATATGCATGGAATGGAGAGCACCTTCGAATTTCGGTGTCCGCTGCTCGTAAGCAGTACTTATTTGAATGAAAATGGAACTTTATGTGGCAATTAGCCGTCTTTTATGACAAGTACTGTGGATATTGTGCCACGCTGTTTGCATTTCCATTAAGCTCCCCATTCCCCTCATTTCAGCGCCTATCACACATCGTAGACAACGGCGGAAATGGAGTGCAGTTGATCATTGTCTCCCTGTGTGTGTGTATGTGTGTGTACTGTGTAACTATACAGTGTATCTGCATGCATAAGTAAGTAAATGCAAGCACGTTTTAAGAAATCCATTCTTATGGTACACAGACACTGGCACAGAGAAAGAAGCACTCTGGGATGAATGCAGCCTGTTGGAATTCTAAGGAGGTAATAATGGCAGTAAGAGTCTCGTTGAGAGCTCTAATGTTCATAAAGCCTTAAAACCCACAGAGAAAATTACAGGTTACTAGTTGAAATGTTCACTTCGTAAGCAGAAAACAGTCTTCTCATACGATTTTACTAGTGCGTAGTACACTTGGGCATCTTATGAAATAAGTATGTATTAGCTTGTAGTGAGCGAGCAATACAAGGCTACTCTGCCTCTCTCTCTCTCTCTCTCTCTCTCTCTCTCTCTCTCTCTGTATATATTATCTACATGTATTAAATACAGTTGAAGTGAGTTAGCTAATAATTGCCTTTATTTTGTTTTCTCTCTGCTTTACCATGTACTGTCATAATATTGATTTCTTTCTCTATGGTTTTACATTAAAATAACTACTTTGTAACAACCAGCAAGTTCATTAAAAATCTCCTAGTAATAATTAAATAGTACATGGGGACACTGTTCCCGGCTCTTCAGGCGCCCACTCTACCAATCTGTAATGATATTTCAAATATAGCCGACCACTGGTCGCATTCATATGCAGCACACATGGTATAATAAGTAACGTAGACAGTCACAGTATGCCTTCATAATATTTTGTGGACATCTTCAGATACACAAGGAATAGTTTAACAATGCACCTGTCTGTGCGTGTATATAAATGGTAGCATGGTACAAGTGTCAATGTACTCACGAACGAACTTGCAGGTATTCCAAGTGTACGCTATGGTTCTTGTTGCTTTATGTGTGAAGTAAAACTAGCTCTATGTTAAAAGGCAGCAAACAACAGTCTCTCAATACGAAGCACAAAGAAAAAGCCATAAAAACCAAGTCAGATCATTCTCAAGGCTATAAATTCTGTTTTCACAAGATGAGAAGGCCGTGCTGGCAGTCTCTGGGTAGATTTGTGGGAAAAACCCGTTTTAATTATGGCAATAGCCGCTCAGGCACTTTATGCAAATCCAATAATACAATGTGGAACGCAACACATATAATCGAAAAGAACACATTGCATCAGCATCTCGCTTTTTTGAACTTGTAGCCATGTCGAAGACAAGAGAGCCAGCACAAGACCTGTTCTGTTCCCCCTCCGTCCGTCTCTCCACTTCACACACAGAACACAGAACACAGCCAACAGTGAAAGGAACATTATGAGCCTTTCTGTACGATTATTACGTGTGCATGTATGTACAAAGTAGGAACACGTTCGAAGAGGTACACAAAGTAAACATGAGTGAAATCCAGTGAAGATCAACTCAGTCAGTCAGTCAACTTAAATCAAGAGTGCTCGCTCGTACCATACTAAACAAGACATTGTAATACAACAAACACTACAGATTTCTCTACCTACACATGCTATACAATACAATGTGTGCACGTACTGGTGGTGCTATGACGTAACGTGCAAAGGTTACCACCGAGCAATTATGCATTAATCCAGATAGAACGTACATTATTACAAGAGTAGTACGTGGACTTTAGGGCCCAGCCTATGTGTAATGAGTCCATGAGTGCGTAAGTGAGTCAAGTCACTTTCCAATGAAATGTCGTATGTATATGCAAAGCTGTCTTGTCCAGTTTATCCAGTCGAGTCGACTACTCCTCAGGGAATTCTCTCTCTCACTCTCGAGTTTTTTAATTCCTGCAACCCCGGGAATGAGAACGAGTTGATTTGACAGACTTCTCTCGACTGGTGGACTCTGCTGGTATGCTCCTCGTACACACACACACACACACACAGAGAGAGAGAGAGAGTAGAAGAATTATTTATCAGGTGAATGTGAGCATATTGCGAGTGTGGTGCGTCCCTGTTCCTACGGCTCTCTCATGACATAAATCTGGAGGACCACCTTGACGGCATATTAGCCACCCACCTCCTGGTCAGACCATGCCAGGCCACTATAACCGTCCAACAGTCTGACAATCACTTTCAGTTCACTTAAATCGTGTTCCTTCACTTTGTCTGTCTCCTCGTATCTTAATACGTCATGTATACTGGCACAGTCTCACTGTTCCTACTTAAATGTGTCTTGTCTTGTCGTATTTTATTGTATTATTCCATTCTATTTGCATTTCATGTCGCCTCATCTCACACAGGTCAACCAAAGTCACTCACTACACCATGACCCACTCTTACCCACCACAACACAACAACACGGCAACCCACCAAAATAAAACACCGTAACTTTCTTGTGACTGGCTGTTTCTAAAATAAGTCATGACGCAGGAGACTACTCCCGAAAGGATGGCCTCTTTATCTACATAAATGCAATTGATATATATAGTAAATATATACAGACAGAGCAGTAGCTTGCGATTATGCCTTTGAAAACAATGGTAGGCGCCTGAAAGGAAGGCAAACATTTATAATTCAAAAGATCATATAAAAACTGAATGCTCTGACTGTGCACTTAACCGTCGATAAAGCATTGTAAGCAATGTAATTCATTCATTCATAATCCGCTTACTCATTCATTATTTCCTATCATTACAGATTGGATTAGCCTCGATTTCCCGTACAAAATTTATAGCTACCCTTTACCATGCATACATTAGTATGTATAACAATACAGTTTATATAGGTACTATATTACTATTGACCGCAGTAATTACACAGGTATGAATAATGTACATATAGTGTCAACTGAAGGGAGTGTTGCACGATTATATTTATATTTACTTTCAGAGGATGGTGACATTGTCTGATTGACAGTTTCGGTAAAATCTTCAGCAGAGATAGAGCGAGACCAGTCAGGGTCCTCCACCTTTAGGCGGTAACTTTTGAACTTGAGCAGCTCGACTCTAAATTCGAGTAGTAGTACTTATGGTATTTTCTACTTACTAAAGTGCACAAGCATATTGTGTACCGGGAGAGAAGCTCAGTCATTGAGAGCAGTTTCGGATAAAGAACACAAGGCTTTGTAGTAATAAATGTGACAGTGTTTGCAAGCACTATGACTACAACAATAATATAATGACTTAGAAAGGCAGGCAAGTTGTGCACAGTAAAAGGAGACAAACATAAATGAATTCTTAGCGCGTAATTCTTTAAGGCTTGTGACACGGTGCATTACATAGGAAATCTGACAGCGAAAAGATAATATTATCAACAGTTGAATAATTACTACGAAATGGTAGATAGTTAAGTTGCACAGCTTTAGCGCTGACTTTCTTTGAGTTGACTCAACAACCATATTAGATATCATGCTAAACTGCTGTGTACACACATAATGAACAGTCGAGAATAGGAATAAAGAGAAACAAAGGGAGCAGCACCATGTATAAAGATGAAAGATATACGTAGCGCCTATGTACAATAAAATGGCCAAAAATGAGCCATAGTCATAAAGTAATATAAGCAGAGAGTGACGAGTAGTAGAATGGTGGTGCTGCAGAGATATTATAATACTCGTCTTGCCTAAAAGCATTATCTGGTAGACACGTACTCTTCTTCTACATGCACATTTATCTACACATAGAGGTATGTGTGTATGCCTTAGCAGGGTTTCTTAATTCAAGTCCCACCTCGTTGTTTCTCTCACCCGCCGGGAACAACGTGAGAAACTGTTAGAAACTCAAGACACATGCTCTAAAAGTACTTTTAGGAATAGGACTAAGTCGTTAGGTTTTAATTTTATTATTTGCAAATATTTTGTTGTATTAAATATTCTCTTGTAAATAAATAATAGTTACATGGAATTGGGCTTATCACATCTGATTTATAATTAAATCTAATAAATAAATAAAAAGTTAACTGGTTCTAAACTGTTTCTCACACTGTGACTCTGCCACTGGAAACCCTGTGCGTTATAGTACAAGTATATAGTAATGTTGACTCTCTTTTGATTCCATTTTCGATATACATAATGTCTGCTGGCTGTGCGTCTACTAGCAGTATGAATAAATAGACAAGGTCCGTAGCTTCGTTTGTTTTCTCTGCTCCAACAAAAGGCTCGCGTGCCACATTATTCTGCACTGGCATTAAAAACATTTCTCCCACACCAGCAACACAAATATAGAACCGAACCGTATACAGAATAATACAGAATATAGAGACTGCAAGAAGTACAACACATCATCATCAGAATGAGAATAATAGCCCCTTAGTTGTTGTTTTCCTTGTTTTCCCTTTGTTTACCATCCTTACATTATTACAAAAGACTAAACTCGACCCTCCGCTAAATAAATTCAACTCACCTCTAAACAAACTCAAATTTCATTTAATACTTGAGAATTTGTTAGCGGCCAAGGCCTACCTGCTCTCTCTATACATTTATATCAGAGGAATTATTTGAACACTGTTGTCACTATGTATACACATATAAATATATTCCATATACTAGTAATGCGCACTAAACATAATGGGTTTTCCTTGTGTGTACGAAATTTGGTTCTATTTGCAGAAAGATGACTGGCTAACAGAATCTGAATAGATGGGAAGTGGACGGTTAAAGTCAAGACCTTCTTTTAGTGCTCTTTAAATATTTCCTTTTCTCCACTGAATTGCCGTGTCGTGTCCTGTCCGAATGGTTCACTTGCTTTTCAACACATACCCTTCTACGGGCAGAATCGGTCATTGCTTGTTGTTTCTGTGAGTCAGTCACTGTGTGTGTGTGTGTGTGTGTGTGTGCAGAGCCTAAAGCGATTCAAGTCAAGTCACTCGACAATTCGTGTCGTCAGCAGTCGTAATAATAAGTTAGTGGCCACTTACTTTTGTTTTATTACTTCTTTACTCGACTCAACAACTAAATACAGTTTCTTCTTGTCAATTAAACACTTTGCAAGCGCTTGCGTTCCAGTTAACCGTACTTTCACGTAGACAACAGATAGTAACAGCAGAGAGCCTTAGTCACCAACAATGCTCATTAAATGCATACAATGAAATAAATATGTGAATCCCGCAACACAAAAAGTCTTTAACTGAGTGAGTGGTGCAAATATTTATGTGTCCAGTTTCACAAGAAATCCATAGAATTTAACTGCTCTTCTATTAGAAGTGATTTCGCGTCTTGTCCCTCCGTTACTTCAACTGTCTTGTTGGTAATAAACACTAAGCAATAAGTCTAAAAGGGATTTTTTTGTTGTTTTGTTTTCTTGTGCGGCCATCTAATATTACAAACTCTATTTTTATTATCCACCACATTGTACGTGTATGTGTTTGTGTGTACAGTGAACAGTGAAGCAGCAGCACAATGGAAGTTGACTTTGTACGTGACGAGAGAATCTGGGTTGGGACGCATTGAAAATCCAATGTATTAATGGTCATTCCCTTGTCTTGTCTATGAATCAAAGTTAGAAGGGAGGGGACGTTGGTTTGCTGCTCGGCCGTTGTAAATGTCTCTTTGACATGTCAACAGAGAGTTCCATGCTGCTGCAGCACCGCATTTATTTTTCGTCAGAGATGATGAGATGTATGGGAAATGTTCTTGGAAGGTAGAGGAGTCATAGAGAGAGAGAGAGAGAACATCGTGAACGAGAACGACAAGTCTAAAATTATAATGTACGATTTAAATATATGGACACGGTTGTGTAGAGGAGGAGGAGGAGGAGGTGGAGGTGGTGGTGGAAACAGTTGAAATCGTCGTCGTCGTCGAGAAGAGCTACTTACTTAACTATAGGGGCCTGAACTACAATGAGCCCACTAAATGCATTGAGAACGGATATTCCTGTGAATATTGAATCAATGCAATAGTTACGATTTCTATTAAGTATACACTTAAGTATTTATTGTTAGTGTGTGTGTGTGTGTGTGTGTGTGTGTACAGCAGGTCTTATAGAAGGGTTCCTTCTTGTGCTACCTCCTCCACCTCGAATGCAGAGCAGCGACTTTTTCTATACCTATAGTAGATGGTAGAAATTGTGTTATATATGGGAAAGTTGTTATCCTTTGAATTCTTACAGGTCTTTAGTCGGTTTGTGGACTTTAGTGCTGACTGTTCTCTCTTTGTGTGTGTACACAAACGTGTAATACGAATACACGCATCTGTAGTTATAGGAGAGTGAGTGAGTGGAGGAGCGTAGCGTTGCTGTCAAATGGAAATCTAACTACCATCCACACTTGATATATGATGGACATAAAATCTTATCGTAAGAGGATCAGTAAATAAAAGCACAACTTTAAACAATTAGGCACTCCCTCATAGCGGAGGACAAGCCGAGAGGAGAACAGAGACCCGACTCGATTCAACTCACTCGCTCCCTCACTAACTCACTCCTTTTTTAAATCCAATCCAATCTGATGGAAAACAATGCAATACGAATCCACACGATGAATACGAGAAATCTACTGGCTTCCAATGTGTGACTTCAGTTACTCGCTGCTATTACTCAAGCAGCTCGAAGCAGTTTTATAGATTTACCAGACGCAGTTAGTAGAACGTGTGCACAATATCATAGCTCCTTTTTACAGTCATTTTCACAGTTCTCACTCCAATTGCACAGGACAGGACAGGACAGTCAGAAGAAGAAGAAGTCTATTTACTAATAGAGTATAGGACTACATGCAACTCAAACTTTTTAATGGTGGACTTTATTTTATTATCGGTGCAGCAAGACAAGACAAGACAAGGCAGAACGCGAGCCCAAGAATCCATCAAAAGCCATTTGCAATTACTTATACGCCAATTTCGTGGAAAAAAACAGTTCTCATATTTCATTTCTCCTTCATTTTCACATTCTTTTCATTTCACTGACTCGAAACAGTTTAATTTTTGTGAATGCCTTAATTTTTTTTTCCTTTCGTGGTATATCAGTGAGAAAATTGTGTAAAAAAGCACACGTCAGCCCTTTCAACAAACAGAGCACCTATCCACACACACACACACAGAGATCATGAAGGAATGCACGCTACCGATGCGCTTATAGCATTGGTAGTAAGTCGTAGGATATATATGAGAGCATGCACAGCCCTTACGTAAGTACCTCCATAGAGACTCCACAATATAATAATAATAATTTCACTCGTCCGTCTCTTTCCAGTAGACCGCACCGACCAAGATGACAAAAAATTCAATTGAGCTCTGTCTCTGCTTGAGTCAAAGTCAGAATCTCGAGTCAAATGCAGTTTTTTCCTAAAATTGCGCATAGCTCATGATGTATAGAGGTATCCACTAAGACGACTTATGTATCATGTCAGCTCTCTCTCCCAGAATACGGTAGAGCACGGCGCGATTATACCAGAATTCCATATTGCTGACTGTGAGAATTCTCACAATGGAAAAAGGAGATGAAGAGAGCAGCCGACAGACAAATGCAATATCAACTGAATGATATAAAAAAGTACAGAGTAATGTAAAGTATACATACATTGACTATGTCTCTTGGTCTCTGTTAAAACACAGATGCTCATTTCAATTTCATTTGTAAGAAGAAATGTACAAAAGTAAGTTTGTAGTCAGTTCAGCTCATTTGAGTTCAGTGATGCGGTGAAATGGGATGAGATGCTTGCCATGTGAATATCACTGATGTTGTTGGTGTAGTGTAATGACAAAAAAAAAGAATCTGCCGCTTCTGCTGCTGTGTGTGTCCCACGCCAGCCAAGCCAGCCAGCCACACAACCAACGGAACAACACACATAATCAAGTCAACTGCGATCGCAATGCTGCTTACATGACATTATGGAAGAAAACTAATGCCCTGATGTCATGTGCTGTAATGCATGTAATCGGATGGGATGGATGGCCTCATGTACAACTACATACATGATGATATGCCATCTTATACTTTTATAGTAGGTATACCATCAAGTAGGATACCTATCTCTATAGGTGAGCAAATAGTAAAAGTTAACTCTCAGTCGACTACTAGATAATAGACCCTGCTCTGCTCCTCACAACATACGTATATAGCACACAGTCTGATTATTCTGCTGGAGTCAGTCGCAGTAGTGCACATAGAAGAAGCAGGTGTCTATTCATCGCTGTTCCTACCTCCTCCATTTATGTACTCATCGGTATGCAATGCTCTAATCCCCAACTGTAGCGCAACTCAATCTTTCATTTTTCTACTCACTTTTTTCCTATTAGCTGGGTGGTTGTTGTATTCAGTGGTAAATACGTTGTATATCTGTATTGCTGTTGAATGCAAATTCTCCCTAAAGACACTATACAAACTTTACAAACATGCCTACTGCACACAATATACAAATGCATGTATTTTCCTATGACTAAGCTGAGGTAAATACTTTTGTACTCTTTGTTAGATGTAATCTCTCGGTTTTTTTCCATCAGACACCAATTTAATTCCATTCTCATTGGTATTAATTTTTCTAGAATGTTTGTGTGCACTGTACTACCTATGTGGTAATTCAGTACGCCAAATTAGATGTAATTGCAAGGCATTAAATTGGCTGCACCGCACTGTATGATAACTTTTCTCTATTCTGACCTCATCCTTAATTAGGAGGACAGAGAGAAGAGAGAGAATGAGAGGAAGAGAAAAAAAGCCGACTCATGTTAAATTGAATTCTAAAATTCTCGTAAATAGCCTACCCACCACTAATGCAGGGAAAAAAACGGAGGATGAGAAAGATTTGCATTCCATAGAACACTGGGACACCAAGTGAGACTATGCCGGCAAGCCTTGAACATGTATTGCTTATTATTACACAAGGGGAACTACAATGGAACAGGTTAGGTGGTACTAGACTTTTATCCTTGTAGTAGTACATATGTTTGGCAGCGACTGAAATAAATTCAAGAAGAGAAGACAGGTGAGCTTAGCCATGTCATCTCATGTCATCTGTATTTGTTCTGTTCACGTCCTCTTACTCACACAATGGTGGTGACTGCATATGCAGTGGTCGTAATACATGTAGATAGCACCGGGACCCTTGGCTATGACCAAAAATGTACACATATTATGTGTAATGGCAATACAATGGCTGCATTACAAGCCGAGTATGTTCCGTTCTGGTGCGCTGCACTGGCTCCACACCACAAAGCATTGGAAATGGGAACAATTGAATTTTCAGGTGTATTACTCTTCCCTGGCTGTGGCCCATTGTGTTCACGAGTACATGCAAACAGCGTGAAATAACATGACAAAACACAAACTCGACTAAAATGGACTGAATAAAAGAGTGTCGGCATATAAGTCATTGCCATTGCCATTTCTAATGTATGTCTGTCAACAGAACACGAAAAGGCTCATTTCTTATTATTTATTACGATCGTGGCTTCTTTAAGGTTTTCGATTCTCTTCTCTCTATCCTTTGTGCTCCTCCATACATATCTCTCTCTCTCTCTCGTCCAGTACATCATTTGGGTGTGATCCTACTATTTAGATGTATGCTATATGCATTATGAAAAATTCTCGACTTTTTACTTTTGCGGCCGCCTTCGTGGCTTCGCTTTCTATTATCAAGTTGAATCAAGGTGTTGACAGATATTTAGATAAGGTGCCTCTGCCCATCTCCGTGCAAAGATATAAAGTTCCTCTAACAATAACTTTGTATTTATCGATTTCATAAGGAATTACATTTCATGGTTGACTCTACCTTCCCACATATATCAACGAGCACACTAGACCTACTAGGTATGTATATGTAATATGCCGTAGTGATAGGTTGAGTAGTGAAAACATTTCTATTTAACAGGAAGAATCTACACCAAACACACACGGAAAATGTATGGGGCCATAGTGGCTGTGTTAGTTAATACTGCAAAGCTCTGTAGTCGTCCTGTGCACAAGCTCAGAGAGAGAGAGAGAGAGAGAGAGAGAGACGGGAGAGAGAGAGGAGCGCGTGGTGGTGGGCTCGGATTCGGAAGAGAATGAAAGTAACGTGTAAATGGGACGACGACCAGACCAACCAATACTGTCGTGTCGCGTTATTTGTTTGCGAGCAAAGTTTTTAGCTGAGCCAGCATTTCGATAGGAGAGAGACAGAGACAGAGCGAGACAGAGTGAGCAGAGACCTACACCGTGTCTGTATATCGTAGTCGGGTTAGTAATGTGCTGTGCTGAAGGGAAGTTTGAAAGAATAAAAATAAATTCCCGACTTGACTTGACTGGTAAAATGGAAAGCGATACAATATGTTAGAGGTGAATGGGACTCCTGCTGGACTCGAACAACATTAGCATTAACATCAAACACACGGGCGTTTTAATAGGACGACCGCAGTTCTGCACTCACAACACAACAACACACAATGCTATTACATTACATTTCCCATCGCACAATCTCTCCGCGCCGCTACCTCACCGTTACACTAATCTTCCATGCTATATTTACTATCGTGCACCTACACACACAGAGAGAGTTTGTGCACAGACCAGCCTATGGTATCTCTGTACCTTTGTGCTTTGTGTGCAACGTATTAGGACAGAATCCAGTGAATCCACCTTGATTCATTGACTGAAAAGGGAATCGAAAATAATGACTCACACCGACCAGAAAGGAGAAGGGCACACGGAGTGAGTGAGTTAGTTAAAAGAGAAAAGGAATGGAATAAGAAATTCAGTCGACAGAAGCAACCAGTCATATAAGTATGCGTAATGATCTATCTGCTGGTACGGAGCTCATATGCACACGTTGACTCTTATAGTGTGTCTATGCTGTCTACCTTGTCCTATATAGGTGGTAGTATGTGTGTACGTGACACATCGTGCATACGAGTTCGTTTTTAGTCGGACCGAGTTCTTTTCTTTCTCCGTAATGCCATTTGGGGTGAAATATAAAAGCGCAGGGGTCCACCAGTAAAAATGAGAAATTTAATGATCTTCTCCTCTCCTACTGCTTTTCCCAATAGAAAAAATCCTTGTGGCCTTCCATCACATTTTCTTGTTCTTGATTAGATTAGCTGCGTCAGACTGTGTGCTCTGCGGTGCGATCTATGTCCTTCCTATAGCTAGTGACTAGTGACTGTGTGGTGCGGGGCCGGGAAGCACTCATTAAATGAGAATCATCATCATTTCCACATATTCACAATGCTTGGCAACTCTTTGTCTCGGTGTTAGTTCCGCAGTTTGACACGGAGAACAGATGAGAGCAGGAAGTTGCCGGCCTAAGATTACTAAGAACTCTCTCACCTGCTCGCTCAGTGTCAGTCGCTCTCTCTCTGTCTCTAATTTTCTCGTCGTCGTGTCTCGTCCCCATCCAAACAAATGTAAAGCTACAATATAATGATACTTAATAATGAAACTAGGCGTGAACCCTTTTACGCTGTTCACACTGTTCACACTGTGTGCACCGAAAATATTTATCCCTAGAATACAATTCAAAAGTTCAGCCTTTCTGTACGTTAAAAAGGATGAGGGCGAAAATAATTTCCTACCAAGTACCTGACATTAGTAGTTGCATTTATTGGAAGAATTGAAATTCATAAATGTTTAGATCGTAAAACACTTGAGTTCACCTCTGGGATGTTACTGTTCGGAGAAGTCGTAAAATCTGATTAGGAATTTATATGTGTGGGTGGGTGGGGAAACGTTGGAGGTGCAATGTGCATGAACTTTATGATATGAGGTCTGCAGAAAGCCTGTGAGTTTGTCATGGAAATGTGAGTTTGATGTGAGTTCAACTTGTCTCATAAAATTCCCCTATAACATATCACCCTCTAATGCTAATGTCTAATATAATATTGAGGCTACCATACAAACACAGACACACACAGACACAGACACACACGTAATAATGATCTGAGATGTTCCAACAGTTCCACATAATAGACTGTTACATCATCAGAATATATGTGACTGTGTGCAGCATGGTGCTTCTCTGCACCAAGCACATTTGCTACTGATTCACCTAAACTCGTGTTCACAAAATGATTTGTTGATTTCTTTCGTCTCTACGTACTTTACTTGCTACTCGGTTGAAGAACTTTTTTCTTAGAAAAAAGCCTAGAAAAAGTCTACATGCTAAAGTCTATCCAGTTTCATCATCGTAAATGGTTTTATTTGCGCAATTGAACTGTCGTCTTAAAAAATCCACAGAGTTTAAAATTTAGCATCCATTTAATTGGTTCACTTTTTCTCACTTAATATTATTAGTTGCTCCCATTACGTTCAGTCAAGCTTAAAGTAAAACTTTATTAAGATCTGTGTAGACTATGAATTTGTAGCTACAACCAAGATTACATTTTTTAAATTCAAGAGAGCGAACAATTTCCCTGACTTCTATTTCAGTAAAAATTCTTGTAGACTAAATAGAATTCCATTATTTTATTGCGAGGATTTTCCGCTTTTAGAAACATCCATCAACTTTAAAGCAACGTGTAGCAGCAGCGAACGTTGAATGCGAAAATGCCTTCAGCCAGCTCGATGCCATAAATTTCTTATCTGTTTGCTAATATATATTTAGTAGCGGCATTTATATTCAATAAAGACTATTTACAAGATTTCACGTAAGTTTCATGACAACAGATACACATCTAATATGTAGTTAATGCGCCGGCACATTCTACCATTTCCAATGCAGGGCAATACATTTGAAAAATTGCAAACGTGCACTTCACAGACTGGATATACTTACTGCAGAACTATTTATTAGTATATACTTACTAGTTAGTAGATGAGCTGCCTATGACCACCACCACCACCACCACCAGCACCGATGATAAAAATATCGAAGCATGGAACTGCATCACAGAGAGTTCAGACTGAGCTGGAGATCTCATAAAAAACTTTTAGCCAGAAATGAAATGGTTTCTAATGTATATTTCTACTATAATATAAATGGAAGACTTCATTTCGTTCATTCGGAGAAATATTTACGAGAACACTTTTCCACTTTTATATAGAGCTCTCCCTCGTCTACTTTACTGCATCCGTGTGCAAGACCTACGTTATGCACTTAAACTACTAATGTATAATATACTTTATACTTCGTATTAGTCCCACATTGTACCAAATAGTGTTACTGGTAAAGTAATACCTACGTGGCTGCAGTGAGTAGTATTCCTCTGCTACTCTCACTCACTCTCACAGTCCTCCCAAACGAAACTTTTCTCTACTTCCGCAGCACGGTCTGTCGTTTCACCTTACTCGTACCACTACTACATACCATTATTACACACAGGCATATATACACACAACACACACACGGTTACCAGTTTATCAGTAACTTTTGTCGTTCAACTAAACCACACATCCACCATTCTAAAACTGGATAAAAAAAACTCAATCATGTTTGCGAGGATGAGAAGAGTAGTACGTGAAAAAAACTAGTGAGTCTATTGGAAAGAAATGTCCAAGTGACTAAAAAGACGTAAACGAACATGTTTCTCTTTTCGATTCTCAAAATATTCTGTCATCATACACCAGAAACATTTTACCAGTCGGAATTTGTACTCTGAGCACAAATACGATTTTTACATTCTGTCTGCACACCTAAGTGCTTACAGCGTGATACACGTGTTGAAAATCAAATTATACCACTAGTACTACAACGTACCGGGTTAACCAAACAGATGTGTGAATCTCTGATGAAAAAATCGATGCAGATTTACCTTTAAATGAGCCTAGCCGCATAATTTACTCCAAGTACAAGCTATTCATTCAGTATTACAGATATTGCCACTTACTATTTAGATGCTTGATCGAACAGACAATGGACAAGAATTGTACTCACCTGTAAAGAAAAAAAAAGGATAGAATCAGTTAGTTATTTAATTGACTTGAACATTGCAATTATTTATATTACACATTAACTGTCTGTGTAGAAGACACGAAATTGGGTGCTATTTATACACACAGAGGAAGACCATAAGTGCACAATCCAATCTCCACTCACTTATGGACAATTAGATTGGAAAACAAGATAAGACGAACGGACATAAGGACAAACCAACAATAAGTAAAGAATAGAGTGCAGTCGTTCTAATTAATTGTATTTCTGCACGTAATGTCTCTTTCTACTCACTTTATAGCGAAGCCAATGTGCGCAGTGAGAGCGAGTCTCTATTTACCATTGGAGGCAACAGCAAAGTTGTTGAACACAAAGTGTACCGTGTACTCTCATTGCAATGACGAGAAGTTAAAGGGATCACTATATAATGTAATGGAACATAAATGGTTGTAGTTTGTAGCAGTGGTAGTGGACTCATCCCGTTGGATGGCTCGTGAATTGGATGGGAAGCTGTAGGAATAAATATGAGGGATTAAGGACGAGACGAGTTTCATCTCGGCCTTACACCATACCAATACAATAATGCAATGCCATAGACAGAGAGAAGGAAACAGAGTCACAACAAATAGGCTCTACATTTATAACGGGATTCTATGTACATACGAGCTCGTAGTAGTATTATGTAGCAGACACTAGGTAGCAGTATATAATATGTAGTAGTCAGTAGTAAAATGTATGTTAGGAGTTAGGAGCGAGAGTGAGAGAAAGGACAAGACAACTGCAGGTCTTCACTTTATCTCCGTATCCTAGCAAATGGTTTTTATTTCGTAGTCCGGCCGAAGCAAGTGACTGAAAGGAAGGAAACGCAAGAACCATCATCGCCACCAACTACTATTACCACTTTTATTATTGTCGGATGGCCTAGCCTAATCCTCTCGCTCATCTCCACTCAACTTGAAACAGAGAGATACACAGTCACATTAAACTGCAACAAGATCAGACGAGACGCTCTCCTACATTTCGGATCCACTAGCACGATGACTCTTTAAAGCATTCAACCGATTACCCCGTTGTACGGATCAAGTGGCCACTTTTTACGATTCTTCAATGTGTGCTCGCTGTTCCACAGAGAGTTCTCCTACAAATACTGATACTCTATTTACCAGCTATTAAATTTATTGCAAAAATTCCGTAATTTGCAAAATTCGTCTACACGATTGCTAAAATGTCTACTTTGTGTACCATGGCGTCTCTGGTGCTGTGCAAGAAATACAGATGAGAAGAACACTCGGAGGAAATCATGACAAATGCACCTTAATATAGAAAATAGACTTGTGGGACAGATTGAAGTTCATGGAACAGGCTCAGTGGTGGTTCTGTAGGGAATGCGCTGCACGCTCTTCCACGTCCTACAACTGCTACGTTGTTTACAACACGACCGAACAGGTGCACATTTATTCATGACTTGAAATCTGGCAATTTGCGGTAATATCGATCTGGTGCTTGCAAATTCCGTTATTCTTGAAGCTTTCATGCAATTATATGTAAACTTGATGTTTTAAACTTTGCTATAAGATGCGAAAGAGGAGAGCTTTATATCCTTCGATTTCTAAAGTCGGTCAATCGATTTTCAAATTACTGATTGAAAATTTTCAGATGAAATAAGCGAGACAACTAATCCTTGTCGTATCGATTGACGAGAGACGACGACGACGATCAGAAGGAGGAAGCGGACTGCTGGTGAAGAAGCGATACGAGTGGATAGAGAGACTAGTTTGAAAAATTTTATAGCAGCGTTGTAGGTGCCATAAATACTATATAAAGTAGTAGTGCATGCATCTACATGCATGGCAATAGTAATGGACAGAATAGAGAAGCAGGAGGCCGAGATATGCACGTGGAGGGTGTGGAGAAGAGTTATCTATTTATGTACAAGTGTCACGAGCCGGGAAAAGATGAGAATGTGAATTATTAGGTCATTCCAGCAAAAGTGCTTCATGGCGCACACCAAACAAAAGAACAAAACAAAACCGGAGCGTGGACTGGTCTACGTAGTACGGATAACAGAACAAGCAGAGTGTTCACGCTGAGCTCCTATATATTTACTACTTGCACCAGTGCTACGTCTCCTGTAGTATCCACGCAGCTCCATATATATTTATGTATCCATATAAATGCATTGTGAGCCCGGTTTATATTTTCACCCAGGACCATCTATGTACAATGCTCTATGTACGATCTACTACATACAGCCCTAGTATGTATAAGTACATAGCCTAGATTAGTGTCTATGTATAGGAGAGTATAATCCTTTTGAACGTGAAGCCGTACGTACTCCTCAGCAGCTCTGTGCATCTGTGAAGATGGCTAGCCGATGAAGATGAAAGTAAAGTAACAAAGTGCACAGAAGACAGAGACAAGAGAGAAAGAGAGAGAGAGACAGAGGAGAGAAAGGATGGAGATGAGAAACGAGTAGAAGGAGAGGGTGGCAGGCGGGAGGCGGCAATACAGGAAAAGCAAGGAAACTCGCGAGTCCCAAAAAACAACAAAGACGATAATAATGTGAGTGGGTCGCGTACGTGTACTTTCTCTCTCTCTTTCTCTCCTTTCCTCCGCGTAGAGAATATCGGCGGCTACCTATGCGAAATCAAAAGGGAAACTGAGGCGGCTCTTTGATGCTATCGCACACATACAACGTTCCATTGCATTCCTAAATCCTCGCGGAATTTCAAGTAGAAACTCAAAAATGTGCATTCTTTCTCTTTCGCATGTCTGACTGCAAGGGAAAAGCCTTGAAGTGAGTGAAGCAGAACAATAAGTCGCAGGAGCAGCAGCAGGCAACGTTTATATACATACAAGTGTCTAGGGCCACACTGTAGGGAAAGGAGGGACCTACGACTACTGCTCCATTTCAATGGAGCTCTCCTGTGCACACCGTCCATATGTATCCTGACTTATATAGTTGTAGTTCCAGCAGCCCTGTTCCTAAGTAACTATTTTCCAATCCAAAACTCCGAGTGGAAAAACTACGACCAACTCTCTGAAGCGTCTATTCGTTTTTTGCTAAATACAATGGCTTCTGTTTTCATTAGATTTACCTTTGCCTCTCGCTTCCACAAGAAAATGGAGAAACACAAAGTCCTGTGTACTCTGGATGATAAGGATACCGATAAGCTGATAAGTTGTTTGTGAGAAGTTTCCTGCTAGATCTTCTATGCTTTTTGTATGTAAGTATGTACTGTGTCTGTATGTATATAGCAAATAAGAAGAAAGTTTTTAAATATTTTCCATTATGCAAGAGAGGATATCCATTGCACGGCTTGACTTGTACTGCAGGCCAGGCGACACGCATTGAAAGTGGCTGTGACTATAAATTTATATATTGTAATGAACAAAGGCTATTTGGAGCTTGTCATTCTACGAGCTTCTCGTAATTTTTTCTTTTGCAATTTATGTTTTGGGTGAAAGGCTGTAGAGCAGAGTGGCAGCGACTATTGTTGCAGCAGGAGTATTGTGAGTGAAAACTGTGTAGCCAGTGTGTAATGAGCCTGCTGGCTTTGTATTAGAAAAAGTACACTGCCAGTTGTTTGCAATGCGATTAGTGTAAACGAGAATTTCTAGTGGAAATTCCGCACAACAGAAAGTTACATTCACTTTTATGTGTGCTCGTCGCGTACCAGAGTAGAGCATGAATTGAGTTCGGTGTTAAAAGTGGGTCACTCCCGTCCTCTCATCTGTTTCAGAGCGCGGAGAACGTCAACTTTCTCTCTCTCTCTCTCTTTCTCTCTCCGCAAACAATCGAATCCGCTCGCTGTCCAACAACAATTTTAATGCGTTCGCTTATAAGCAGCAAGTGAAAGTGGTGCTGTTGGTCTGTCGTCGTTCCATCCTCGCACTCCATTTCACAATTCATTCAAAAGTAAAAACTTCTTACATTCTCATCCGCATCTCTGACAAACTATTTCAATTTGCTCTTCCTCCTTTTGTCATCTCGTCATCCACCTCATCAATCAACCAAAACAGCATTATACATTAGAGAGAAATAGAAAGAGAGAGAGAGAGTGCGAACTTTTTGTAAAATTCTTCTCCAGAATCTACTTAATTTTTTCCGTAACAGTAACTATAGATACAAAGGACAGACACAGACTTTTTGTAACTAGCAGTCGTAGACTGGCATCGTAGTGACAAAGAAACAAAAAGAAATATGCACACCGAAAGTTGTTGTAAACAATTGTTATCCGTTTCTTCCTGTTTGGTGTCGTGTATTCAGCACTGTGCTGTTCTGTCCATTTCCAAAAGTGAGCTCAGATAAGTGTTCGCTTCCTTCCGAGGAAGAAAGAGAAAGCAGCGAGTAGTGTGGAACACTTTCATTTCATTCCGTACTGAGAGACAGAGTCTTTGATCAGAGGCAAAGTTCTTATCTCTTCCTATCCCATTCAAGTCTGCAGATACGATCGAGTCGGAAAGAAAAAGTTAACCAAGTCAACTCTCTCTCTCTCTCGCTCTAAGAGTTTCTACTTCTGTTAAGTTTTCCCTGCAAAGAGAAGAGCCAAGCAGATGAAAGCAGAGAGAAAAGCATTGTAAGAGTCAGTAGATGAAGAAACTCTCTGTCTCTGTCCCTTTTCGAAATAAAACAAGAAGGAAGCGGGGCGGGCGGCGTGAGCCAGAGAATTGCATGTGGTACGAACAAAAATACAGAAAATTTCATTTGGCCACATCAGACGAGAGAAAAGAGTCGAAGAGACCCAACCGGAGACAACAGAGCCCAGCAGACACCCACCCACACACCAACAGGGAGAGAGAGAGAGACTATTACCATTAGGATTTGGGACGATTTCTATTGCTACTACTGTTAACGCTATTAACTGAAAATTAACATACAGGGTTAGCACGTAAATTGAAGGAACATGCAAAATTCATGTGACCACATTGTGGCTCACCCTGTACACGTCCACTAGTCAATGGGAATGAAAACCTATCTTTTGTCTTGTTTTGTGTGCGGTGGTGGGTAGCAGCGAATCTTTTTCTTTTCTCGCTCCCTTACATTCTCTCCGTCGTCTCCTTTTTTCTTTCTCATTCCATTTTATCTGATCACATCCCATCACATTCTCATGCTCTGACTACATCGCAACGAGCCAACGCAATCGCCATTTCTTCTACACACAAAGCGGGTTACACCGAGAGTGAGAGAGAGAGAGAGAGAGAGAAAAGGGTGCGACTTAGTGCTTGTATTGACCGGAATGAAGTTACTCGCTCTCTTTGTATCTTGTTGGCCAAGTTCGGCGTGGATCTCGCTAATAAATGTATGTAGGCAGTAGTAGTACATAGCTTGCTAATGCTGACTGAATGTTGCTCAGATAAAACAGACTCCTCTCCCAACTATCGAGTAGAACTGGTGATAGCGCGGGTAGATTCAAGTCTACGTGTGTCAGTGTACTACTACAACTTACAGACACTACATACATTGTAGTTTGATAGGTAGGTAAACGAGTAAAGCATTTCGTGTGTGTGAGTGTGTGTGAGTGTGTGTAGCAGTCAGTGAGTATTGAATTGGGTGGAGGATACGAGAGAGAAAGTGTGACGGAGCACGAGTATTAGTGAAAAGAAGAAGACGAGACCACGTCAAAGAAGAACTCCGGGAAAATGTGAAAGGGAAACTTTCCGGGAGCCTGAAGGCACTCAAAGTTCAAAATGACTTGGAATGCGCTCCGAGTGGTATTCTTTAGCGTGAGACTTGACTCGGCTTATCTATATCCCGAGACCCGAAATTCGCGTTTTCTCAGCTGAACTGAAGCCGAGTGAAAGGAAAGGAAAGCAAATAGGTAATGTGGATGGAGAGCTCTTCGTTGCAGTCAACTCCCTTCTTTCTTCTATGTGTCTACTGCGTATACAGCAACTATTTTCTTTGCTGCTTTTTCTCATCCCTTATTTCTTCGCTCTCCCTTTACTCTCTTTCCTATACTTCTCGACGACTTTGTGACTTCAGTTGGAGGCTCGTCTCTCTACTACCTTCCCTCTCCATGCCTTCCACGCTTTCTCTCTCTCTCTCTCTCTCTCTTTCTCCACTCTCAGCCACATATGCACGAAACAGTCTTTCAACGCACAAGACTCCAAAGCCTTTCCTTCTCCACGACGGCCTCCGCCGCCGCCGCTGCTTTCTTTTTGTATCCTTCGTTGGCTTGCCTTCTATCGATTTTCCCGTTTTGTTCATATCACATCATTTCCTTTGGAAAGTCGACTGCAATGCACACACACACACACACACACACACACACACACACACAGTGCAAAGGCAATAGGGAACTGTTTTGCGTTGGCAGTTCCGGCACAGTGAAACCCAGCTCCAGAGTAAGAACAAGTTGTAATGGTAGTCATAGGAGTACATACTGATAGCAGTAGCAATATTACAAAGTGTGTGTTACAGAGTATGAGGTCGGCTGCTCCAGAATACGGCCATGGCCACTGCCTCTCTCTTTCTCTCACTCGCACTTTGCACGTCTAGTCAGTGTATACTTTCTTCTGTAGGAGGAAGAAGAGAGAGAACGGACGATTACTTGCATCGTCGACTAGGTGTATGTATACAGACACGTAGTACATCCACCCAGTGAAATGCCTTCCTTTTGCCCATTATATACTCACACAGCTCCCACCAACCAACTCAGGCCACAGCTCTCTAGTCAAGTCAAATGCACGCCACACCGTCGAACTCAGACTTTCCTAATACAGCCGAGTCAGTCAGTCAGAGTCAGCTCAACTCCGTCAAGTCGAGTCAAAGGTAAAGACAAACCAAAAAGTTACACTGAAAGTTGATAAATTCTGTTGGAGCGAGAGAGAACTGTAGTTGCATTGGATTGGATTACTTTGCGTGCTAAACTCAACCGTCCACCTTTTCTTCCGTGGAGACTCTCAAGCTCAGACTTTGATTTCCATTGTGAGCCACGACAACTCACCTACAAATGCAACGAACCACAAACACACACACAACCAATCCTATGATAATACATACACTGCTGCTATACTAGCACGTGAAATCACAGCTCACTGTCAATGAACTACTTGGACGTCCGCTATAATAATAGAAGCAGTAGTAAAAATATCCTCTGCTCTCTTATGGCCTATGCTGGGAACAGCGGATTCCCTATTAACAGTCATTAATGGATTAATGTAGACGGTCAAATAAGTCGTATGGAGTTTGGTGTTGATTTCGTGGAAACCATACCGGAAAGCCAATAAGACTTGCAGCAACCACAACTATGAATAATTAACGCGAGAGTAAGCAATGCAGCAATATTTCCATAACTTTCTTCAATGTATAAAGCAGCAACACACAGACAACGAAAATATTGTCCTTCACGCTCCCGTCTCCTTCCCCCGAACAGGATGGGAAACTGTCTTAATGTATTGTTCTTGTAGTACTATTTACATGTGCAAGCATAAGTTCATGACTAACAAGTCGGCTTTCAGCCATTCTCTCTCTCTCTCGCTCTCTCTCACTCATTTACTTCTATCAACTATATCATCAGAGAATTTATATATGTATATATATTCCGAATATATCTCAGAGTTCTTTCAGACTGCTCTTCTTGGCTAAAAGACGCAGGTTCTGTAAAGTTACCGTTTCGTAAAGCTCCCTGTGGTGTAAGCTGAACGTGTAATCATTCAAGAGAATGCCATACAGTTACTAATATTCTCTGCAGAAATGGAGGAACGGCAAGAGAAAATTGCAACCTACCTCACTGCCTCAACGAAAGTCGTAGTTCAATTCTTGTTCACAGGAGCTCTGGCTATTTTGCATACACATTTACAGTTTGACTAATATCTATAGAACATAGCTGTATGTATGTATAGAGAGATGCTTGTGTTTACGAGCAGGGAAGTAACCTGCTGGCCAACAATAAGTTTTCGCATTTACTTTGTTCCTCTCTTGTTGCAACTTTCACTCATTAATTATTATTCTGTGTTCAAGATGTGTATCGAATCCCAGCAGACACATACAAATAATACAGGCTACTTTATACACTCAATGCTTTCCATGCTCTTACTATTTTCCGGGGCAACTACTATGTTACGTATAACTTTGTGCTCTGATTCTGCTTCGTTGCATAAACCGTTTGGAGGCCTAAGCTATACTGTTCACAGTTTATATGCTCAAAAAGTAATATTGAAGAAGTTTGCTGCTGCAATTATTTACGCGTTTAATGGTTTACATCCGCTTTGAATATGCAATCAGTGGGGGTCGTACTAGTGGATTTCTAATTTATTTGTATGGCGACACTTGGGCTCAGTACACATGTCTTCACAGACATGATGGCAACCGTTAGGTCTTTTCTCTTTGAACTACCTTGAACACACACTCGGGTGTGTGCTACAATTCTGTGGTATTTACTAAATAAATAAGTGCTAAAATTTAACAGCTTAAAAATTAATAAAAATTAATTTTGTATAAGTAGCCACATTGCAAAGTATTTAATACATTATTGCATTTGCTATAAATAAATATAGTGACCGTGAGGAATGAAAAATACTTTCACTAGAAAGTAAAATAGTGCGAGCATGTATTAACAATGAGCAAATACGCATAGAGGATGGAAATAAAGACATACATTGTTGACATTAGCATACGAACGCATTGTGTGTGTGTGTGTTGGATGTTTACTGTGTGCGCGCCTTCTTTGTATGTATTTATGTATGCGGTTTTCAGTTGTGGAAGGTAGTTAGAGCCTGCGTGCATATAGATTTATAAATATGTATGTGTGAGGTGCGTTGGGCGGGTCATATTTTATCACTGAATGGAAGGTAACTCGAACGCTCGACTAAACTACTGTAGCTCATGAATAACTAATGAGAATTCACAGTTAAATCGAGGCAAGTAGAGTAGTAGACTGAAACAAGTAGCCAGCACACATTGGAGCTACGGTAGGCAAAGAGAAAGAAGAGAGAGAGCGGCAGTGGCACTGAAGTACAATCCTTGAACGAGAGTTCGACGGCTTGTTTTAACAGTGAAAATATTCGAAAGCATTGGTCGTGTTGTCCTTCACAGTCACAATGAAGAGTTCGCTGGCTTTCCCTTTGCGTGTTTAGAGGGAAGGTTTCGTTTTAAAATTTGATTACAACTCTACAGGAGCATTACATTATCACCAGTTTGTCCTACGCAAAGAAAACACACAGGACCTGTACTTTAACATAGTGTCGTGCGTATCTGTAGACTGCTCTCGTTTAACACATCTAGTAGACAGCAGATACTGATAAGTTGGTGCAATCTATTACTAAGTATAACTTGGAAGGGTGAATGTAAACAAAAATAGTACACACAAGAAAATAACACTTTAAGAATACTTTCTTTCTCTTTTGCAATAAAGAGATATTCTGCTTAAGTCAATCCAAGCTATGTGGAAACAAAATGAATTCCGAGAATTGTTTGTTGATCGTCTGACAAAAATAAAAAACGTAAAGAACCTTCTTTTATATTAGTTGGGACTGTTTTCAGACAAAATGATTGATTCAAGAGATCTTACCACATATTATTTCTTTAAATGCTATATGTATGTACATAAGATGAGAATAAGAAAAAGTTACGTTACATTGTATAGTAACTTTTATTTGCTTGCCATTTCACACAGGAATCCACTAATGGAAAGGTATTCTAATGTAAATTGAAGACACAGAGATCGATGTGGGAAAATTAAGGTGGAAGTTTACATCAAATACATTTCTAAATTTTTTATTTTCACTTCTACTTATTTCGGATGTCCCTCAAAAAAGATAAATGTGACAGACGTTTTTACTAGGCCCCCCATCGCTCTGACATTTTGATGACACCTTGACACAGCAGAAATTATGGAGCCACTTTATAATAATAACTTGTATACGTATTCCCTATTATTAGTTACAGATTATTCTTATGATTGAATATTTTTGACCGAGAAAGTGAATGACGTGACTTGGAGATCAATATAATTACGTAACTGCCACACTTCCCTGCATTAATAATCAAGCAATTTAAGTTAGTGCATCAGAGTGCATTACATTCAAGGGTCAGTAACCTTCGGGTTCAGATTTTTTCACAGTGGAAATGAAAATGAGCTAGTAAATGGGGCACACATTGTAATATTGACGGGTTGGTGTGGTGGCCGTCAATAGAAGTTAATAAATGGATAGGTGGGCTACTTCCTAATTGAGAGCTACGCCTGAACACCGCTATCCATTAGACTAAATAACTCGGATACCTATACGGACAAAGTATTCAGCTGTACATTGCTATGCTTACCTATGTACATACACGGCTCTCACTTTTACCGCGTCACGTATACTTTAATTTCCGACAACCAAACCATGTTTGTTCAACTTAATAAAATACTCTATATAAGTCGGTTTTCGCACTAGTCTTTTCTCTATAGAGAAATGTAAGCAAATAAATGTTTTCTAGTAATTTACAGTGACAGTGGGGAACACGTCGCAAAACCAAAGAAGAACCAACCAACTGTCCTTGCCACTTCTTGTAATGGAGCCAACAACATTTAAACATTTACACAGTGGAATTATATTATTATCACAAGGTAAAATATTAAAGTACTTTTCAATAAAGTTTAAATATTGTAGGGAATTTTAAGAGTGTTTGTATTATTGTTCCACTTATTGTGGTAGTGAGGCTTATACATATACAGATAGAATACTAATATAACATGCACGTATTATATTGCACTGTATATGTGTATAGGAACTAGTAGGAAGTGGTCGTGCAATGTCACCATGAGGGACAAAGTTGTGAAGGCGACATTTAATAAGCTGCCACAGTTACAAAAAGCTGAAACATTGTGGAAAACAAGGGACATCCTGATTTTTTTTGTCTCGTCATATTATTTATATACTGACTGAGTTATCGTTGGTTCGATATTCCTATTAGTAATATCGTTGCCATAAAATTCTGTTTCCGCGTATGTTATTAACAGAAAAGATGGGACTGAAATGTAGCAGGGAAGAACTGAAGCATCCCACTGAGTGAGTCAGTCAGCCGCTTTGTCTCTGTCCCATTGCAAAAGTAAACAAACTCACAGTGAGACTTCTACAATGTATGTGGAGCTACATAGCAGATTTATACTTTTATATCACATTATAATGAATACTCAACTCTCTTTAAGTACATCGGGCTCCTAGAAAGTGCATCCATCTTTTCTATTTACGCTTCAGGGATAGAACAAGCCATTGAAACAGTGCTATAATTTATATAAGAGAGGAGAAATACAGATTATGAGTGAGTCACCGAAACAAACAAAAAAAATGATGGAAAGTTGAAGTTGGAAAAGAAAGCTCGTCGTCCTCCATCTGTGCTTTCATTAAGACAAGCTTGAATGAAAAAGAATGAGAAGACGTCGACTTTCTTTTAAAGCCTTGGCTCAGCCAAACAAACGCTAACTCAACTTGGCGTCTTAATTGTATTTCTTCTTTTCAGAAGAACAAACGCAAGCTGAATATCTTCAACAATCTCTTTATGATTTTTTGTCTATTCAGCATTTCTCTCATTGCCCTATTTCATTAATTTCCTTTTAGTTAATCCCCGTTTTTAAACGTATACTTAAACTTAATAACGGTTAGCTGGAGAAAATATTACATTTTTTGGGAAATTCGTGACTCACCGTGTCTTTGCATCAGTGTTCATAAAATAAATGACAAAGAAGGGCGGGAATTGTTTATAGATTGTGAGGAAAAAAGAAACATGGAAAAGTTAACTCGTTTGTGGTATTGAGTTTTTTAAGAGAGAAAGAGAGAGTTGCCTGGTTGATCTGTAGACACTTCGACTGTACTTGCTCAGTGCGTGTTTCTCTCTGTGAGAGACATGAATTCCTATGATACACTTTCCAGTACTACGAGTAGAATGGTAGAAGTTATGTTGTTGGGTAAAAAATGGATAACATTTCTGTGACTGGGGGGATGATAGTTTTAGTTAGCGTGACTGCAGCCATAGACCGATAGAAATGTATAGTGGAGATATCCTGCTTAGGTTAGCGAATTCTGGGAAAGGCAAAAAAAAGTGAAGAAAGTGAACAAGAACTAGAAGTAAAAGCATCTCAGCCAGCAGGAACTGGGTGTGTGTGTGTATATGTGTGTATGTAGTTGGAAGTAAAGGAAAGTTTTAAAGTAGGACGGCGGCGAAGAAGCTGCTGAGCTGCTACTTGCTCTGACTTTTAATATCAGCGACCAGAAAAAGAGAACCGAGGCGACTACTACAACTAAAATACTAGCACAGTGTGTACTTAGAATGTAGCCAATTGAAGTGAAGGAGCTATTCTCTGGCTTCTGTCTGTATGTGTGTCTGTATACATTTTCTGCTAGTTGTAATGTGTGTCTGTAGCCTACTAGTGGCATCCTACGTATTCCTTTGCATATCCGTGCACTGCTTCCACTACTACCAACTACGTACTCTATCACTATCTATTTATATTAACTTCCTAAAACGATTCAACTTGTTCTACTCTCTCTCTCCCTCTCTGTGTCTTTCACTACGTTCTATTATAGTGTTGGAATTGCAATGTATATGCACTGTGCTAGTATCGTGTAATGCTGTGCACACGATTATAGGAACATCTAGGAACCAATGAAACGACCCGTTCCTTACTTCCCATACTAAACTGACTGAGTGAGTGAGTCTGTTTGGAACTCAAGTCAAGTCCAGTCAACTAAACTGAAGGAAACTTAAGAAAAATCCGAATGGGCTCCGCTCTCTCTCCGCATCCGTCCTAAAAAGCTTTTCAGAGTCGCCGTCTCATTCTTAAGTAACCAAGCAGCAGACTGTGTATTCATACAACAATAACCTCCCCGTCCTCACTCAACACACTGACTTAAACTGAGTGACTGAGTCTCTCTCTTCTAACGAATAATGAAAAACAATCTTCTACAGGGTCACAAAGCACCTCTATTTTCCCAAAACAATGTTGTTGGCTAGTCTCAGAATTCACGAATACTAAATTCGCAAATTAAATCAAGTGAATATACAAAATAGTAACCTTATATGCTCGTTTCTCTGTCGACCCGTTTTTTTGTAGGGAATTTGTGAGTGTTTGACACTTTTTTTGACTTTATTCTAATTCTAAGGAGAACATTGTGTATGTGTGTGTAAAGTTAATTTGGTGTGAGTCGTCGTCGTCCATATTCTACAAGCGCGTATACATCTGTACTGTAAATGTAGTAACTATTTTTAGTTATGAAGAAAGTTTGTCAATCTCGTTGACTCCGATTTAAGCGAGTCTCTGGGCTCACGAAAGTTGAACTGACACATGGAAGGAGAGGAACTCGCTGACTGACTCCTTTCCGGAGTTCTGTTTATAACTTTCTATGCTAACTGAACAACATTTAGCAGTAGTGGCTCCAATGCAGTATTACTACTACCATGCGTGTCTCTATGCCGACTCAACATACGAATACGAACATGAATACGCCACTTACATAGTAATACATATGTATATGCACTGTGTGCATACCGAGAAAAGTTTTGTAACACAGCGCCAATAGGCTGCCTATTAGAATGTATCGTATCCGTACAAAAAGTACTGTATTATTTGCTGCACATATATATGCACATACAAAATCGAAAAAAGAAATCATTTTGTGGACAACTGTAACATGAGCTCAGTTTGTCTCATATGTTGTCGCCGCCTCCATGTACCATGTATTACTAGAGTAGTATAGTGAGCAGAACTACAGTTATAGCTTATAGGAGAGAACAGTGTAGTCGAATTCCAGTCGGAGGAATGGAAAAGGCGAGTCTGTGCATGTGTACAATTTCCATTATAAAAATTGCATTTATGGCATTATTCTGGGATCCGGAATGGCGTTCTTGAATCTGTTTTGTGGCGTTTATGAGCAATATATAGAGGGATAATTGGGACCCACTGCTGGGCTCTTATTACATCGTGGCATGCGACTCTCTCTGTCTCTCTCTCTCTCTCTCTCACTCACTCTCATTTTCTCATCCCACCATTCTCCTATAACGTGAAGCTAAGTACAACCGCCAACACAACAAACACTCGGACTAACATAACAACAAGAGAACAGAGAGAACGGCTCGCTCTTCTGATTCAGTCCATTATTCCAAATACTATACACTACTCCTGAGTACCAACACCACCAGCACATACTACACGACATGCTACTACCACTGTACACTCTGCGCCGTCTGAATAAATTGCAAATTTCTTTCTCCCTGGTCTTTTCTCCCGCTTCCTCCTGACTTTCCACTCGTTCTCTCATGACATGACATGAACGTCTTCGTCTTTGCCTTCTTTTGCTTAACTGTCTCTTGGGCTGAACATTCAGGAAAGAATTGAATCGGTCTGGCCACTACTATTACAGCTACAACAACTACTACTAGGGTCATTCCATAACATAACAGAACATTACTTGGGAGAGAGCTGCACAACAAGTATTGCATATAGGATTACAGGTCGCATCACATGAAATACAAATAACATCACATATTTACATGGAATTTCTTTATTTACAAGGAATTTCGTCCTTTTGGTTAAAGTTTACACTCGGACTTTGACTTCTCTCACGACTCTGCCTCTTTTCCCTTTCTCTCTCTCTCTCTGTGTGTGTGTGTGTCTGCAACGAGCAGCTTTGAAATACTTTCCCTTCACTCGGCTCTGTCTCGTTTCCTCTTTACAGTCATCTCGACTACTGTTCTTACAAATTCCCTTTTACGTTTACTCCAATTGACTTTTATCCACTGCACTGGCTCCACACACCGTCGGCAGCAGCACCACCACTGGAATGGACGGCGGACTCTTTCGCTTTATTTTATAGACATTGTTAACGCTATGGTTTCTGCAGTTGTTTGGTCGTACTTACAACTAGTGTCCCATCCTCACGCGATATTCTTTTTCCCTTTTATTTATTCCTGGGGCTGGCTGAGGTGTAGCCCAGCCCAATGTGTGCCTCTAACAAAAATGCCCAGCTATTAGTACACATGTAAGTACACCTACAAACAAATTCTCTCTGTCTACCTTGGCTTCTTTAAAGAATTATTATTATTATCCCCATCTCTCCCATACAATTTATTTATGGATGTAATGTATACCCACTAATGCAAAAATATCAAATTTTACCGTCGGTCGACGACCGGTAACAGCATTTTGAGGGGATAAATGCTGATTGATGAACTTGTATTTATGATGTGACCTTAACCTTCCAAATGGTCACTCCCAAACGTCTACTTAAATATACATACACGTTTCTCTGTCAACTGTGCTTAAACACGAATACTTCATTTAACTGTGAAGCCCATAACGACGTTTTCAATGGAATTCCAGACAGCCAGAGAAATAAAAACTCATTTGTTATTGTAAGCACATATACAGTCAGTCGTACACTCGAATGCATTCACAGAAACACATAGCTTTTTTTTTTTACTACAGCAGTATTGCTTTTGTGGGATTGTGTCTGTGTGTTCTGTGTTGCTGGTGACTGTGCGGGAAAAATGAGCTGGCATTAAAAACGTGCGGCACGGGGATATAAAAGAGCCGTAGACAGTGTCACGGGGAAGGGCGCGTTCGCGTTGGGCTCTGGATGACGGCTGAAATGATACTATGAACGTGGAGATGGTGTAAGGCGAACAGCGTCGAAATTTCATAACTTTAATAAAATAACTTTTCCTTCCTGTGCTGTCCAAGGAAACCACAGAGTGGAGTGGAGTCCCGTAGAATGTCTAGTGCAGACTCCCCATATGTGAGTGAGCGAAAGGAAAGCAAGCGAGGACTCTCTTTGCAGAGGGGAATGAAGAGGAAAAGAGAGTGGAACGAGTACTGACTTCCGCATGGGAAGAATGAAACTATTTGTATTATAGTGAACATCCACTGTGTCGCCGTAATGTTGTACAGATAGCTGCCTGCTCTGGCCTGGCGGTCCGTGCTCACTTTTTACACCATCCTCCTACTACATACTACTACTACATAGTCATCGGCGTCCCTGTAACAGTAGCAGAGAGTGCACAACCAGCTTGAAACAGAGAGAGAGAGAAAGAGAAGAGAGAAGATTCGTCGAGTCGAGATGCAAAAGTTGACTGAAACTTGTAAAAAGTGAGTCAAAGAGAAATAACTAAGAGAAGAAAAGGAAAAACTTTAAAGCAAACATCAACTTGTACAAATAGAGCGACTCGGGAAATTGTCTGGAACGCATAATATAATAGCAGAGCAAGGCGATGTGTTTTCTCGTCGTCCTCCCACCCACTTACACACACACACACACACAGTATTGCATTCACGTGTATATGTATATATAGTGCACACACACACAAACTGTCTGATATGGAGTCTCCTTCCTGCTCTCTCGTGAAATTCCACCACCATGTATCCCCTACATGTGGTATATTATCTGTACTCAATGTCTTACGCTCCGTTATGTGTTGGAGCGGCAGTGCAATGAATTGCGACTATAGACCATTCCTCTTCTTTCTCCAAAATAAATGCTAGTCAAGTCTAAAAAGCTGTATTCGCATTTTCTGCCGACTTCTAGCAACTCTACTATTTACTATAGCCCTGGCACCGAGGAATCTGTTCGTAGATAACATGGAAATACGTTATATGCATCTGTAGCAGCAGTAATGGTGGAAGTAGTAGGAAAGGAAAGCACGGAGAGAGAAAGAGAGAGAGAGAGAGAGAGAGAGAGAGTATGGCATGGTGGTCGCCAGCACAAAAAGGCAGGAGAAGATAAATAAGGGCTGGTGTATCTGTAGCTTGGCCCGGCCACCAGTGCAATTCCGTTGCCACCATCACTACTTTATTGTAGTTACACCATCACCAGAACGGAGCACCACAGAGAACTAGATCCTATTATTACTGTACTGTTTACTGTGTGAAGTACATTCTAGTAGAATTAGAGACTTTCCAAGAGGAGCGGAGCACCACCAGTGTGCATGCACAGTACACTGCCAGTTTAAGTGTAGTTTTGTGTATTTCTACAAGTGTCCTCGGACAGACTGAAGAATTCCTCGTTGCGTAAGGAAAGTTGTCGCGTAGACTCTCAAGGCGCAATAATATCTTACAGAGAGCATTCTACACAACACATGATCGTAAATCAGACATGAAACGAACCCTTCGGCTTCCACAGCTTACAGTATATACGTACGTGTATGTACATAGGAAACACAGGATTGGACTTGAATTCATTTCTCTGCCACAGTACACTGGTGTACAGTCGAAGATACACAGACGACCAAACTTACGACTTCTTCTCGCCATACATTTAAACTTTCTGCTACACTCATCGTGGTAGAAAAAGTTTACTACTGCACACTCACCATTCAAGGAACCTTGAAACCACGCGGGCGTCTTTCCACTACAGAGATGCAAGAAAGTGCGAGGAAATATTTCCAAGTCTCTCATAATAATTCTCTAAAAGCCATGTACGCACTTTATGTTGGATACTACAAATTGTGTAGAAAACTTATAATGGCAGACAAAAAATTAGATATCCGCTACAGTCGTCCCTGTAGAAAAAATACGTACGCTGCAGCTTATACGCTCAAAATATCCCATTACTTCTTATATTTAAGATATATATATTGAAGTGCCTCTTTAGCAACACATTGCAAACTCTGAAATTAGAGAAACTTGGCCAACTCTGGAGTCGCCAAGATGGAATACACTTTTGATAATATTATTTACGTATGTAAGTGCATGAAAACATATAATATAGATTTACTGTGTGCAAAATAAATCGACTCGGTCGTATTAAATGTAATCCACATCAAAAGATATCGCTGGGAGTAGAATTCGTTAGCATAATTTGGTGAGGTTGCGAAATAGTAGTACGAGGTAAGTAGCACTGACTGAGGTTTATCACCATTTCACATTTCTAGACAGGTCGTTGCCGAACATGTAAAGTAAGTATTTGCGTAAGCTTTAGGTTAAGTTGAAGGTCATATAGGGCATTAAGGCACTTTACTTGTTAGTTGCATATGCACATACCTCAAAACCAGAATGACAAATTCAGGATGCCGACAATGAGATTGACATGGACGTGAAAATAATTCGAATAATTGTTTTGTGAGAGTTACTAGTAAAAATCCCAATTGTGAATAGTTTGCGGGGAATAATTTCTTTGTGGAGATAGTGGCAGTAAATATTAGAAAAGAACTTTAGTGGAGCCATGGAACTATTTGTGTTCGAGCAGCAAAAGGATGTGAACAAGTTAGGCAGAGAGACACACACACACAGAAAGAGAGAGAGAGAGAGACAGACAGAGTAAGAAGAATGGAATTCATTGTCATGCTACGTATAGCTGCGGGCATATTAAATTTACATAATATCGTATTGTACATTGTCCATGCACAGCACACCACACAAAGAGAATACACGGCCGTCTGTACAACAAACGAAATGAGTTTCCACGTTGCATAATACATAAAATGTGAAGAAGTGTATATCGTGCACTTTATTCTTACGGAAACAGAAACTGTACATACAACAAACAATATAAATTGCAGCGGGCTGTTTGTCTCTCAAGTGTTACGCTTACACGAAATGCCAGAAAATCTATTTGTAGATTCACTCTTTACATCAATCATATCTCGAATGCCTAAGTACTTGTCAAAGAGATCGTTGTTTATAATTATTTCAGCTCTTTCACTTCAAAGATGACTTTCTTGTCAGTACACCCTTTGTTTCCACAGACTGTCACATCCATATGTATCTATCATCTATGTCATTCCCAATTGTCAGTATGCACAAGTCACAGCCACAGTCCTCACTAACGATCCTATCTAGAATTCTAGAAACAAAAGGACGAACCCCACCCGGAGCATCGCCTATTCTTAAATCTTGGAAATATATGTACGGAATAATAGACGTAAAGCTAATGAAGCTGTTCTGCACACCAATGTCACAGACAACAATAAATTTTTAAACAGTTTAAATATTTCCATAAATTATATTAAGCACTACTAAATACTAGTCCCCACTTGCAAGAAAATATATGGATTAGAAAACAGAATTCCACTTGTGAGCTGAGAAATGTATGACTGGATGATGAATTTGAAAAGTAGGAGAGGAGCACAGACTAGGGGCATTTAGTCGCTCACTTACCTATTTAAGAGTCTTAAAAGGTGCGAGTGTTGGAAAAGTCTGCTGATGGCAATGAAATATTGATAGTCTACTTATTGCTCCCCACAACTGCCGCTCAGTTCCATTGACGTCTCAGAAAAATGTAAAAGTGGACTCTTTGTGTCTGCAGCATGCAGTCACTTCTCTCCATCTATAGTGCCATGTACTTACTGACGACAATGTCAGCCTACGACTTACACACAAAGTGTGTGCTGGGAACGAAGAAAGAGCCATTCGTAAGTAAAATAGAGAATACAATGCATTTAAGTGCATCTGCGCCATACATAATACCTAAGCATATATAGACAAGTATGTATGTGAATAATGTACCAAAGGAATGGAATGTCAATGTACTAGTTTTATAATAAAAGCATCCGCTTCACCTTATTGTAAGTTGGTGGATTAATCCTGTTTGTAAATGTTGCATTATAGTAGTAATAGTAGTCGGTGGAGTAGATACTTTATATTCCCTACATTCGCTTCCACCAACTCCTAAACATATTAAATGCTGTACAGTAGGTATATGTACGTAGTGTGTACCTTACAAAGGCACTGACATAATAATGTACGAACCAACTACTTATAGTAAGTGCACGAATTCAGACAGTGGTAGTATAATCGAGTTGAAGCATTGGAATTGTTGTGTGTGTGCATGTGTATCTGTTATATGTACTTATTGTATACAAGAGAATGATATGAATAGAGAGGGAAAGGGCTTCCACATTGCATGAGCGGCTCAAGTTATGGAAAATTTATGTAACAACTGAAATCGATTTGGGTTGATTAACGACTTGAACGAGAAAACCGTCCGACTTACTAATCTTTGGGAGGAGACCGCCCTCCTTCTCTAATTCCTACGCTAATGTACAACATCACGGCCACCACCAACCACCACTCAACTCAACAGTCTCTCTCTCTCTCTCTCTCTCTGCATATAGTACACATACACAGAAGAACTCTCCTATGTACTACTGCCACATTGAATAAGTACTACTGTGAGAGCTACAAAGTATATGACTAACTGCTGTAACTCTGGCTTATTTATAATATCACTGCATCTACACGAATATGTTCACCAGAGGGGCATCTGAATAATAATAATAAATACAAACTGCATGCATACCAGCGATGATGACAGAAAAAATGCAAACCACTTGCCCGCTCCACCACCACAATAAGTGAATGTAAGTGAAGAGAGGAGCTGGTACTCTGTGAAATGAGACAAAATCGAACCACCATTACAATTCCAATTGTAACTTCAAAGGCATTCTGATTCTGAGAAGAGTGGTGGTGGTGGTGGTGGTGGTGGTCGGAAGAGGACATGTGCTCTTGAAGCTACAATAAGTAGTTTAAGTATATGACTATATAAGTATAAGTGTCCATTATAAATATCGTATTTCTAATGCGAATCGATATGATGGTTCACAGTGCTAATGTCAGTGCACAATTACTACAAAGGGAAGCATTTGGCCTTTCAGAAGTGCCACTGCTGGTAGATGCCGATAAGGGAAACAAGGCGATAGATTTATCTGTAGCATGTTTGGAAAGCGAAGAAAGCAAGTGGCAGTGAATGAAAAGATTGCTGCACCACTTCCACTTTGTATTGCCAGAAGAAGTGAATGAGATGAGAAGGAATGATGAGATGACTACTACCACCATCACCACCACTATACACAGAAGTATATACTTCCAATGGGGAGCAGGGGGCAAGAGACTGCGTTCAACGTGTTTGCTGAATGATTGTGCGTAGTATGTAGTAGTAGTGTTGCCTTGTTTCTACTTTTGCCATATCTTCACTACGTATTACAAGGATCTGTAGTAAAATGCAAGAGATTTGACTTGACTTGTCGGCCCACTCGCACTGCAGGAGCATTGAGAGAGAGAGAGAGGACATCGTGTTCTGTTTTCGGTGAGAGATGAGAATGTGAATGAGAAGAATTGAGAAGAGTGGAAATTTTTGAATAATAAATGAATCTTTGTCACATCAGAGGAGAGAAGAGAACAGGAATAAGAGAGGGCTACAGACAGGACAAGAAGCATAGCAGTGCTTTGGTTACGTCTCGTTGCCTTCCCATTGTAGTTTAGTCGACTGAGGTGAGTTCAATTCGTGTTGGTTGGATGCGGAGGGGGACGAGGGGGAGGGGGTGCGCGGGGGAGGGTGGGGACACAAGTCACTACACTGAATGGTGAACACCGTGAAACTCAGAGTTGACTTGACTCGAGTAAATTTAAGGGCGGGGGTGTTTGATGGGATCAGAGATTGAAGATGAGAGATCCAGCCAGTCTCCCCTGGGTGCACTACACAAGAACACAACACATCCGAATGTGAAATGTTAAATAAATGCGAGCAACGAGGAACAAAAGAGAGAGAGAGATGAGAAACAGATATATGAAAGAGACGTATACCGTGAGCCACCACCACCACCGCTTATATGATGTATTGCACACGGCAGTGAGTGTGAAACAGCCCGTACGACCGTATCTTTTATAATGTTATGAATGTAGAAAGAGCAGCTTTAAGCCAACATGGCCAACGACAACCAAAGCGCTCAACCACCATTTATTCACAGCCGGCCAGCTACTATTTCGGAAATGCTGCTGCACAGTGCAATTTCCAGGCTCCTGAGAAGCTGTACATATGGGAGCCTTGTCGTTTGCATTCACGGAGATTAACGGTCACCCTGTATTACATGGAGAACGGAGATTGAAATGAGTTCAGAGGTTTCTTTGCTAAGAGAACAGCAGGAGATCTGCTTTTCTCCGTCTACTTTGCAATGACATCATTAAAGAGACTCTGTTTCCTATCCCTTCAATCCTATCTCTCTCGTCATAACTAACTACTCTACTTGCTAAACGAATGTAAATGCACAGAGAATGAGAGAGAGAGGGCAGAGGCTCCACTGAGCATGTAATGCAATTGACGTGACAACAAAACACTGCACAGGACAAGACACATACGGCTTTTCAATTGGATTCCTCTGATCTGATTTTATGATCGGATATTAAATGATATAGTTCTTTAGATGTGCCGGTGGACAACCTTTGACTTAGACACCACCCTCTATTCCCCTTCTAAATGTAGCCATCCTTTTTAAATGATATCCACACAAGTCACTCTATTTATCTCTCTCTCTGCATTCAAACCACACCAAAGAGTGCCTAGCATACAAGCAACTTATCTCCCACTTCCATTGCTTCATATAAGCGCCTTTCAAAGACAGCAAGTACTTTGTAGTCAGAAGTTTCATTTTTTACACTAAACAGATTCATTCGGCTTTTATAAATAAGTATGCGTTAATGCCTTCTCTCTGTCTCTCTCTCACTCTCTACTCTACGAACCAAATGGGTCACAATAATGTGTTGTGTTCGATGTTGCGCTGGACAAAGGGAGATGCACTGAAGTTAAATTCCGACGGCTTGTTTTTTGATTCTGTAGGAATTTCATCAAGTCAATTTGAAGCCCAAGAGATAAAGATATTTTCACATGATGCCTACCTATTTATTCATTAGCAGCTTTGGTTAGTAGGTTGCTCGCCGGCACTACTACTACTAAATCCGTTTGCAATAATAATAATAATGATGCGGTGGAGGACGTGAATGTTATTACAAGGAACTGGTAGTACTACTACGTATAGTATGAGTAGAATTGCAGCTGCTGCTGGTCTCTGGAAATGCGTTTATGTATATGTAGATAAGTGTTGTTGGAGGTTGAAGAGGTAGCGGTGTAGGAAAATAAAGTGACGCTGAGAGTAATTCCTTATTGTAGAGGATAAGATAGAAGAGGTAATAGCCAAGAGGAGACTGTGAGATAAACAGGAGGTCTGACTTAGTGCTCTATTCTAGTAATATAAGTGCGTAGATTTATATAGTGATGGCGAGTGATTGCCATACGTTGGCTACACACTCTGAAGCTCCGTGAGAGTTAACATGAGTTCAGTCCTGTTGAAATTAGCCAGAGAGTAAAGTCTTGTAAAGTGAATGCCCGAGGAGCGAAACAGAGGGAGATACGGAATCTATCTCTGGTCTAGGTTGCTGTGCTTTTCGCTTGAGCCGCGCACAACTATATCCGTGTACGGTTCAGTCGGTGAGACTGTTATTGAAGTGTCCGTGTACGATTATATATATAGAGATGCAGGAGGAGCAGTGCACACACAGTGCTACGTGTAGTGGTCGTAGGCGAGAGTGAGATGGGACAGAATGTGAGTAAACTGAAGATGAGTTAACTTGAGTTGCCATTAGATTAGAGTAATTCAAGATGGAATGAAACTTATAATTCTCAAAGTGTTTCCATTTTATCTGTCTAGATTGTAGGTGCAGTAGTTACATTATATTTGAGTTAGAGTGGAGGCAGAGCAGAAGCACTTCCAGTCCCACCATAACTGTCCCTATAACTCTTGCTAAGACATATGCACGATGCATTCACTACTCTACTTTGGCTCTCTCTCACTCACACACACACACACAGATGTGTGCTTGTATGATATGATGAGTGTATATGCCCTGTAGTACATATATATATATAGTACTGACAATAAGAAAAACGTATTAGATATTAGGTGTACGTTTACAGACATGGTTGGGAGAAAAGAGAACACAAATTTCGGTTTCACATTGCCCATATGACTGGGGGCGAGTCATTCACTTGACTTGGCTCTCCTTTCTTCTTCTCTCTCTCTCTCTCTCTCTCACTCACACACACACACACACAGTCTGTCTCTGTTTCCTTAACTCACAACACATCAGTTTCATTTCAAGCTGGCTGGGATGGCTTGATTTGGCTGATGGTGGTGATGTGAATGTGAATGCAATAGAGACTGAACTACTTTTTCACTGTACGCCAGGAGATATCTATTTTCTGACGACAAAGAGCCATACTAGAGCACAAATGTTGTAGTATAGCCCTTTTTCGTTCTTCTGTAAGTAATATCCTGTGCGGCGGCCACTATCAACTTATTATGGCTTACGGAGAATACTTATCACTGACTCATGTTCCTGATGTCTGTGTCAGGGTTACAGCAACACATTCGCTTATGCAGGATGGATACATACTATTCTTTCGTGTATACTGTAATTGTTACTGCTAAAATAAGGAGAATCGATTTTATCTCACAGCACTCTGAAAGTTTCACTGCCAATCGTAGAATAACTTCAAATCTGTAAACTTTGAAGATGAAAGTTACTTTTCATGGGTCAGCTATTACATCAATTCTCATGAACAGAGCTAGAATAAGAAGTAAATATTTCATTGAAATTATACAGTCTGCTTGGGGATTATAGTAGTCACTTCAAATTATTGTTTACACCTGGATTACCCAGCGCCGTTATAATTACGGCTTAATTATATCTGTGCATTTAGCTGAAAGTTGAATGACTTTTTGCTCAGTCCATTTATTTAATTTGACATTCATTATATATCGACAATTTTCTCTGTCCTGTTGACACTATTAAAATCTCAATCACTAAATTCCCTCTAAATTCAAAGTGTCAATTTGAAAGTATCAATATTTGGGTTACAATTACGGCATTTATTTAATTGCGAATTTACAGCAAGCGTCGCTAGTGTAATTATGAATAATAACACAGCATAATTTTTTACACTCAATGGCATTGATTTTCTAATTTTTAAGCTACGCTTTGTTCACCCTCCATGCAAATTGATGCCTTAATTTTTTGTCGCACTGGCACACGGATTAGTTTGTAAATTGTCACGGAATGCAGGAGACATTACTTTAAACGTCCAGCTGGTGGATGACAAAAATTGCATCAGTTCACAGAACTGCGGTTTACTGTGCATGCAGAGTGCTGCTTTGGAGGTGAAATAAGAGTTATTGTAGAAGGAGCGGAGAGTAGAAAAAAAAGTTGTTGGTTGCGACAGCGACAAGACAATGACACAGTCAGCTTTGAGTTAAGATGGTTAATCTGAGTGAGCGTCTTATCTCATCAGAGTGCTCGTTTTTTGTTTGTCACACTAATTTTTCGTTAGTGACACGAAGTGGGAAAGGATTAGCACGTCAACGTGTACACGGACTCATAGGGAAGGAGACACCTGGGGAAGTATCTCTCCTCGCCATGTCTCACCTCTCGCGTCCACAAAACCGTCACCTCCACCACCACCAACAACAACAAATGCACATGAATGTAAATACAGTCTCAGTGTGTATGTACTAGGCTTACAGCAGAAGGGCCATGTCCAGTCAGCTCTGAGTTAGTAATTCGCACGGAAGACAAGAAAGAGTTGGACATGGAGCGTGGGGTTGAGTGGATGCTCGTAAAGAAACTCAATTCTACTCAATTGCCACTCGACGGCCAGCCATAGACAGCAGAACTTGTTTACAGAGCAGCGACAACGGCCATCCAGTACTCCATGAGAGTACACGGACGTTAACATATTCGATGATATCATATGATCCCTACATACAACAAGTAAATATATACGATCTCCTTTACACAATTGTTCCTGCTCATTCTCTCTCTCTCTCTCTCTCACTCGTTCCGTGTATTACTAGCCATATTGTGTTGTACATTCAATCTTGTAGGTATCACTCCGTTTTTCTTACAATTCCTTGCGGGGAATAACTAGGAGTTGTCTGTCTTAAATTTCCTTCACGGCTCACATGTACGTATACATACTTATTACATATATTAGGTATACGGTATACTACTAGGTAACAGTCGTACTTATTTCGTACAGTTTATGGTATACGTACATTCGTAACAATGAGAAAGATGCATAGCACCGGTTCACTTGTCTGAGATCTCATCTTGTTTATTACATGGTGTATCTGTATCTCGTGATCAGAAACCAGATCGAAATCAGGCAAAGGCGCTCTAGGATTCCACCTTTAACAAGCATAAGAATAAATGTGTCTTGCACTGTGAGTACTCTTACAAGTTTATAGGCTGATTACATAATATACTGGAGAATTTGGACTGTCTACGATTAATGTCTGTGTGAAAGGAGAAAAGGAGAAGCAACTGAAATGAAACCATTTGTGTGGAATTAGTTGCACGGAGAGAGCGAGAGAATGAGAGAGCAGTCTTTATACTTTTAGTAGTACATTTCGATGTAAACACTTATTATAGTAGTTTCCACGTTTACTACTACTATTACTATTAGCCTAGCAGCTAAGGGTGGTAAACTGAGCAGCCAAAGTATATACTACGGTTCTCATGGTAGTGTGTTTGGCCGTGGGCAGGAAGTAAAGGGAGCACTGAATATTTGGTGAAGGGAACTGTGTGCAGTTGGGCAGGAAGAGACCGGCCCAGCCACCAAGACACATACAGATAAGGAATCAGTGAAAAGAATGACAATTTGTTCTATGGCCATTATAAAATTATTTGGCAAAGGAAAACTTGTCCTGTGAATAACAAGCGACCTAATCAGAATTTGTCATCACAGATTCACAATCTCTGTCCACGTAAAAGTATTAGTACCTTCCTCGCATTTTGTCTATCGGCTGGTTCCCTCGGCAGGCTCACTTTCATTAAATTACACGGCTGTTGGTAATGAAGAGAGCGAGCGAGCGAGCGAGAGAGGAATTGAAGACTGGACCAGTCTCTGACTCAACAACCTAACAGAACAGTCCAATTTACAAGCATTGTCCATGTTATTGAACTATCTGTGCTTGTAGAGATCTTGCGGAGATCTGAGCACAGCAGACAATTTAAATTTCATAAAAAAAACCTGTCGAGTAGCCTGTGCTTGACAATAAATGTTCTCTCCTTTTCTGGCAAATTGGCTGTGTGTGCACTGACTGTATGCAAGTCTGGGCCTGGACACTCCTCTCTGCTCATCATTTATCTGTGCATCCTACATGGTCATATAAAACTGCTGTTAATAGTCATACAGGGCTTGCTGCCGATTGAACAAAGCAGCCTTGTTCGTAGCAGAGTAAGTATATTCCTACTGCTAATGCTGCACCGTGTTTATTTATTTGTTGTTACATGGATCATTACAAAAAATGACTCTACTGCATTAAGAGTGCTGAGCAGGTGAGTCAGTGAGCAGACTCTGTAGCCAATGTTCACTTGTTCAATGTCTACCTGATTTCGTATGTGAATGAGTGGACGTGATTATTGATTCGCTCGTATATCATTTTGGTTTGAATTTTTGCATCCAAGACGAGACAAGAAAATACGAGAGAGAGAGAGCCAGATGAAGGGGGAAGGAGTGTTTCATCATCTGAACGAACCGGTCTTTTTCTTTTTAACGCATCAGCTACTGAATTGAATTTCTCGGAGTATCTCATTACAGATGGACTTGGCAGACTCTAACTAAACACGATTGGGGAGAAGAGCCATTCCAATGTTCATTGCCGATACTTTTCTTATATTGTTGCTCATCTATCTATAGTACATGTCTGACGACGTACTACATACAAAATATTTAGTTATTTATTTATTGCAATAAAAGTTTTTAGTAGAACTACAGGAATCTTTTCTAATTTCTGTTCATATTCATATTCCAGTGAGCAGTTAAGTTGCAAGTCATCAGGAGAAATACAAATACCAAGAGAACAAAGGAAGGAACAGGATCGAAAAACTATCTTGACTTCCCTTCGTCCTTTTCTTATTATTTACTTAGAATGTAGAGAACATTTCGTCAAACAGTTTAATGTCTAGTGATGGTGGGTTAGAAATAATCAAAGGAATTTGCTAGAGAGAGAGAGTGAGAGGGAGAGTGAGTTAGTTGAGTTGACTTTCCTCTGTTCCCCACGCAGGCAACGGTGAGGTGAGTGTGATAAGATGCGATGTGAAATAGCATCGCACGGTGGTTTTTGTGGAGTCAGTTTTGCTGCTGCTCCGCTCTTCTCTCGAGTGTCCTGTTCCAGCCTCGATCTCTCTCTCTCTCTCTCTCTCTCTCACTCACTCACTCGCTGTCTTTTCTGTTTCTCCAATGCATTTACATATACAGTGTCTATGAATATTTATGGAAATGAGAGGAAGAGGCTCTGGGGAATTTTAATGCACCCTGAATACAATAGTCAACGTTACGGCGAGAATATAGAAGAAACTTTAAAGTTCAAGTCGACTTGAGTTAGTGAAGAGCAGCCAAGGAGAGAAAGATGGTCCAGAGACTGAACTAGAAACTGCATCAACACCACAACACCAGCCAACCACCAAAAGCAAAGGAAACATGAAAAAACAGTGTGCCTTTTAGCAAGAAGCTCTCCGTAATAATATTGCTATATTAAAAAATTTAATGAGTCCTCGGTTGCTGATGTGTCTGTGTTGTAAGAATGCTGTTCCTCCGTTCCCTTCAATCGTTCTCTCTCTCCTTCTCTTACTCCCTTTTCCTTTACGCAATCTAAACTGAAATTGTTGGGTTGGCTGTTCGCTGTTGTATTTAGTAGTATAGTTCTTACTCCATGAGTTGGAAGTTGTTCGGCTTCACTGGACTCATTGTCAGTAGTTGTGGAGAGAGGAGAGCGAGTAAAGTAGAGTGGACTAGCATTTGATTCTTAGAATGGCCTACAGCCAAGCACATGCACCCAAGAAACTTTTTGTGCACACGTTAACAACTAACGTACAAGACAAGACACTCGTTCTCGTCTCATTCTACATTAATACCACTTCCACTCTCTCTCTCACACACACAAGAAGTCTCTCTCTCTCAACATTTAATGTACATATGCGATGTTAATACACACACTTCTAGTGGTCGTACTGTTGTACAACTAAACACTTGTGTCTTTGAACTGCTGACGGATCTGATCACAGTGCATATGTTAGTATATGCATGCCATAAGGTCTGAGAGAGTCAGACTGCGGGATTAGAATTGCTTCCAGTAGAATAGCTCATGTAATGCTAATATTAAAAGGCGTTTTCCGTGTTTATTTGTATTTTAGAAATACAGAATAGAGAATTGTACACATAAAAAGTATACCTACTAATGCACTTAGCAGTTTATTTACAATCGATTGATCGATTATCGTCCTACACAGAGAGAAGCACATTATAATCGTTGCAGATAGTAAATATATTTTTGTGTTGTGGAAAAATAGTTTTCTTACCTCTGATAATATCCAGTATTTCTACTGTTGGACGAGATGCTCTAACGGTCCCACTCCACACAAGTACCTCTACGTGGATCGATACGACGGATAGACCTAATGCTGTATGCACTAGCTCATCGTTTCTTTTTCGATTCCAAACACTTGTTTTGTCTACTTGTCAGAACGTTTTTTTTTATATTTCTTTTAGAAAAAATCACTCGTTCTTTTACACAGAGCTACTCTAATTTGGCGGTGGAGGCGCTGGAAGAAAAAAAGATTTAATATTTGCACTTAACTTCAGAACAGAGAATACAACTACACAGGAGGAACTGGAGGACCAGGAGGGACACACTGTATATAATATGCAGCACTGTTTACTTGACTCTAATGTCATTCAAAAAATGCTCTCACTCACTACAAGTGCAGTCAATTTTGTGTGGACAGAATAGATAATCGCGTAGTAGGGCACATTCTGTATTATTCTTCCTTGGCTCGTATATGTAATTTCCAATGTTCCTTCGCCTTCACAATGAGCTCACGTATTTTTTGACTTGCCCTTCAGCCCTTCTTACTGCACTGATAAATACATTTATAATTTTGTCAACCGATTAGGAATATCTCCTGGAAATAACACAAGTCGGGGATGCTATGTTTGCTTGGTGTGGGTTGGTGGGTGTTGTGGAATTTTCCAGTACTCTTTTCTACGCTCACTCACAATACACACTACTTAATTCAGAATATATTGTGTGCATTAATACTTGATAAGAACTTCTCTCCCTCTCTTTCTATATAGGCACTATACGTGTATCTACTACCATACACGTATAAGTAACTCATCCATTCGTATTTCTAATATAATTAATATAAATAGTTTAACAACAACGTTATGATTTCAAGAGAGCATTTGCATTAGTCAGAACTAACGAGAATCTTTACTGAGGAAATCAATGGGGATGAGAATGTCTTTAATATTTCTTCTCTAAACTAATGGCAAGACAAGGGCTAAGGCTGTCTCATCTTCATTCAGTGGTTAGGACGACAAGCGAGAGTTCTCTCTGTCCCGTCATTCATGGGGATGTGGATAAGAGCATCCGCTCACATTTCTGTCTTTGTTGATCGTCGAATGCACGATGTTTGCTCTTTAGTAATATTCTACAGCACACAGAACGTTCAGTTCAGCTCCAGATCTCTCTTCTTAGCGAGAATCAGGATTGGCCTTCCGATTTACATATTACATATCCTTTGTGTCCCCACCAGATTAGATTTTACATGCACATAAAAATACGGGATTTATTAATACACTATATACAAATATGCTATGCATTAGAAAGAATATAATATAGGATGTGCGTACACAGATAATTGCCAATCTATAATCCCCACAATGAAAGAACGCAGAAAATAATCAATCGTTGTTTTGCTTCTGCTCGACTTTTCTTCTGTTCCTCCGTTTTGCTTTGTCTGTCATATCAACAAGAGCTCTTCCATTAGTCAATTTGCTCACAATGGAGTTGGCAGTAAGTGCTCTTTTCTTGTTCGACGCCGTTTGGCAATTTGAAATTTGAAGAAGTTAAATTGTCATGTCTTGGCCGCATAGTAAATACATGAATGTGAGTGTGCTAGTGAATAGGTAGACATTTATGTATCAAACTCTGAGCACAGAATGAATAGGAGAATTCTATTCTTTGAATGTGGCTCATCGTCGTCGTCGTCCCAGTCGTCGTCGTCGTCGAATATAATGCGAGCAAATGAGTGAGTGACGACACGAGTGTATTCATGTACAAGACCGTCCAAGGAGCCTATACTCACTATACCGTGCAATGGATTCAACAGCAGATATCAAATCTCGTCACATCTGTGCATCTCCCACTCTCATTTCAACGGTGCACTCTCTCAGTGTCTCTCTCCAACTCTCTTGCACTCACTCAGCAACTATTTTCATTTCCCACAATGACTTCTCCTAAATACTAACCAAGTTCCTATTGCCTAAACACTACTTACTACTACTACTTACTACTTATACAGAAGGGAGTTATATAAGTTAAGTTGCGTGAGATTTGTCATGTCTGCAATAGCATAGTGTCCTGGCTGGGTGACTGGCCTTGGCTACCACTGAGGATTCTCTACTCGCTCTGTATAATCTGCTGATATGATGGAAAGTGCAGATGGAGGGAGAGATGATTCGAATTTCGACTGTTTGTGACAGACGGGCTGCTGGCAGAGAAGAGGACACGGCATATCGTTGGGCGGTGAAGTGAAACACAAAAGATGACTTGACTTCAGTTGACTGAGATGAGAGACTTGACTTGACTGACTGATTGTGCCGCAGAAAGGTCTCTCTCCCACTGTCTCTCTTCTCTACGTCTCTAATCTAAAATAAAGAACTAATAATCGTCTCAACTGCTCGTGCACAGAGGTAACCCCTGCTAGTCTTCATTATACTCCACTCGCACCCGTTATACATACACAGTATATAGATTAGTCATTTATTGGTTTTTTGCAGGCCTTCTCAATGGAGAAATTTCCTAAACATGTGTCACGTACAAAACAACTAACCCCTACAATACATGGCTCCCAGTTCAGAATATACTTTATATGTAAGTGACTTTATAAGTCACGGCGCAGACAGTTTAAAGGAGCCGCATCCAAAACATGCAATTGGGAATGTTATTCTCTGTGAAAACTGTTTTCCGCATTCAGGAGAACTTTCAATTGACGACTCGTGATGACAGAGAAATGAGGATCATTCAGTGAGCTGCTCAGTGCAGACTGTCAGTACTGTACGTACTCGTAGTAGTAGGAATACCATTAGAACGCAGACTGTAGCTTAAGCATAGGAGTGGTAGCAGTGGTAGCAGTAGTAGTCGGGTGTCATGGAGCAAGTCACCGAACAAGTGGTCCCCGAGTCATTTCATGTCACACAGGCTGACTGACTGATTAAGATGGTATGGAAAGGCTGCTGTCTTTGCCTTTCTTTTTTGGTGGCACTGCAAATCGATGAAATGATAATATCGTCGTTCTTGTCTTTACTTGTCTTGCCTACTTACTCGTTTGGCTCTTGTCTCTGAGCTGTGTAGGTGGTGGTGACTGCGTACGTACTACTTACTTACGTATGTACGTGTATGCATTATATATATGTGCAGCAGCACATTTGTAGCATCAAAGTGAGCGTAAGTGAAGTGTACTGAAGATTGAATAGAATTGAGAAAGAAGGAGAAGGAAAAGCTGACACGAGAGCTGAGCTTATCCAACCAACTTGAAATACAATAGAGATGACGTATCAAAAAGGATTACTTTACTTACTTGTTACTCTTGCTAACCTCTTGAACTCATATCTCACTTTCTTTTCTCTCTGCACTTCAATTCCCTTCAGTCTATCTCACTTTGGATTAGTAGGCACAGATGATAGCACTGTGCCTTCGCTAAGAAGTCAAAGCTATGCCACTGGTACTCCATGAAATATTATGTAACATCCACCTTCCACCACTGCCATCACCCAACCACCAACACCATGTGCATACGTAGCTAATGTCATACTTGCTACGACTCTCAATATATTTCTAATGTTCTCTTCAATGTATGCGTACGTACTGACTATACACATAGTTGACGTGCATGCAATAAAGTACATGTGGATGCTCACGTAAAAGAGATAGCTATCTTTGAGTACGGGTGAACAACTGGTGAGGAGAAACAAGAGAGGCACAGTAGCCAGGACTCAGGACACACACTTACAGAGCTTAGTCTATCAGCGGCCATATCACATCCGTCTATCCAGACATCGTCAATTCTAATTCAGCCTACGCCCCATGTCACTTTTAACTACAGACTTACTTTGTTTCTGCAGATCATACAGCGTGCATACATAAGCTGGGTTATGAGCTTACACTTATACTGTGGTGGTAGCAGTGGATCCAGTCGTGGTTAGGCATCATATATTTATTCACCATGTTACTATGCTCTCACTACAAATTGATAAGAAACGTTGCCTTTGTGGATGTGGCCCAGTTTAGCATTGATTCAGCTTCGTTAACACGTGTCACTAATATAAACACTTGTAAACCTATGCATACTTTGTTAGGAGGACTGCTTTAGCAGTCCTACTATTTAGTTCTGTATGCGAGATGAGTGGAGACGACAACTGCGAATATTTATATATCCAAGTGTGTACAACCAGTTAGCAGTAGCTAGTTTGAATATATCTGTGTGAACTCTTGCAGTGCGGAAAGTATTTTAATTGAATTCAACTGCCAGATACGTAAGTGTACTTATAATATACAAGGAATAAATCAAGCCATATAAATGTCATGATGATCAGTTAAAAAGCTTTTTCCAAAGTCAACCGTTTTCTTTTCTATTGGATTGTATGTTTTATTTCGAGTCGAGTTGCCAAAATCAACTCTTAGCAAGTCTAACACTTTTACTACTAGAAAGAAAACACTTGAAAAAGAGGCAACTTTTGTGCAAGGATATTCTAAGAAGTGTTTTATTTTATTTTGGAAAATCGAATATTTTTAGCAGGAGTCTGCGAGAAAGAGTCAGGTTCATAGAAGTTGCTGTCAGTCAACTGCCGAAACGATTTTGGTGTGAGATCACACTGTAAACAATAGGTAAGGAGAACAGGTCGAAGATTTCCGAGAGAGAAAATTCAGGTGGAAAAAGCAATCACTATTTAGTTAGACACTTGTGCGTAGGTACGAGTCTTGGAAGAATTAGGAAAAGTTAAGTCGCTCTCACCTCACTCACTCAGCAAGCCAATAGTCCCTGACTATACAAAGAAACAAATTGGAAATTCGCATGTTCCCTTTCCCATGCTCTCTCTGTAGCTCTGACTTCCATGCCTTTGCCCATGCACTTACACATAAGAGAGTAGAAAAGTGTAAATACTGCATTTGACACGTTACTCTGCATGTTTTGTAAGCTTAGTAGTTATCTCTGCAATATTGTTGTTCTCTATACTGGTTCTAGAGAACCACTACCACTTGCTATACTATATATTTATGTACATAGGACTACTATGTTCTTCTGGTATTGTATTCCCTGCCTGTACATTTATTCAGCAGCCACAATTCTGTTCCGGGTCTACTACGTATTTATACGTACTTTCTTTGTATTTCTGTAATGGCTGCTGAGTTTCATTCAGCGAATGTTTGTTGAATTGTATTCTACAGTGGGCGATTAAATACGAATGTGTCCTTTTCTCCTGTGTATAATTGGCACACTATAAGCCGTTGAAATTTGATCGCTTAATTGACGTGACTGGACTGAACTACTACTGGTTTCAGTTCCCTATTATTTGTACACACAAACATTAGATTCTCCTTTTTCTGTCTACATCCTACACGTGTGCTGCACTACACGACTACATAGTTCAAACACCCAGAAAACACACACACAGAGAGAGAGAGAGAGAGAACAGCGAACAGCCATCCATCCATCCATCCAGCACATTGGAAATAAATATCTACAACAGCGCTCCCTCACTCACTCACAATCGCACCTGGCTGTGGCTCTAGCAGCCTGATTCCACATAATGTACCTACAATGAATCAGATGAAAATTACCGTCGTCGTTCCCGCACCAAAGAGCACACACACACACACAGTTTGCGTATTGTGTGTATTTCGCCACCACTCACAGGTAGTATACTGTAAGATTTATCTGCAGTAGCTGATTTCATGCACCTACTCAACTCTCATGGCTCTACTCTCTGGTTACTCACATCAGTTAACTGCACTGCTCTCCCAACAACAACGACTCGGATCCAATCGTACTCACTTATCGTGATGAATTGCTTTCTCACTCTGTGGCACTACTACCGTGAGCTAAGAAAAACAAAACAAAAGTCTATGACAGGAACAAGAACAAGAAAAATATTAAACGCAACTCGCTTCTCAGGTCTTGCCACGAGCTGCGGAAAAAACTTGGCGAGACTTGACTCGCGAGTGAGAGAGAGAGAGAGAGAGAGAGAGAGAGAGAGTGGATTGCAGTTGACTCCGCTTAACGTGTAAAACGTTCTAAAGTCTACCTATTAAGTGATTTCCCATTAGCCAGTACTACCTACTGCTTCCTCTGCTGCTGCTACTGTAGCATACAAACAAATAACAACAACAAGCACCATTTGCAGAATGGGCACCACATGTAAAACTAGACTGTCAACATATGTGCAAAATGAGTTTGCACAATTTTTAAATGGATACGGTAGCAGTCTTAACCGTAAAATACAGACAGAGAGCTATGAGAGCCGTTATTTGTGGAAATGATAGGCAGCCAGCGAGAAATATGTGCAAAATGAAGAATGTGAAGTGCGCACTAGATAGATTCACTTATTGGGTCGACGGAAGAATTCTCTCTCTCTCTCTCTGTACATCATATAATGTGTTGAGCACAAAAAGCCTTTTTATCAAATATGTGAAAGTTCGCCAGGACTCAAAGTAAGACAAAAATATGGAATGCTACACACGATTTTCAATTGTGAAACTTTCATCTGACCTGAAAATAGAAAGTGGGAAGAAAGAAGAAAAGGGATTGTTAGAATGCAGGGGGATTTTGAGTGTGTGTGTGTTGTGTGTGTGTGAGGATGCTGCCGAGTCAAAAGAGAGTTAAGTCTATGAGAAATCGTGTGAACTCATCCAGGCAACTTGTCTATTGCCTTTTAGACGTTGCTCCGTTCGTGTTCCCTTGACTTTGTTTAACAACCTTGCAGTTCCACCAACTGCATTCTGTTGCTGATGCTTCTCTCTCTGTTTCGTATTGACGGCGTTTTGAAATATTCATGTGCTTGTCATCCTACATACCATTATATTTAATCACGCAATAAGAGCCACATACAGAAAAGAAAGAATATAGATAATAATAGGAAGAGGAACTAGATAGATAAATTTTTAATAAAATTCCTCTCAAACCAAAAAAATATAGAGGGTTATTTAAACAACAAAGAATATTTAATATAGGGAAAGGCTAGTAGTCTAGTAACGAAAGAGTGACAGCAGCTGCAACGGGGAAAATCGAATAAAGGAAAAGAAAAAAATTGCAAAAGTAAAGAAAAGTCAAAAGTTGTGGCGAGAGGAGACACGAGCAGAGGATGAAGCAAAAACTGACCAAGTGAATGATCAAAACAAACGAAGGGAGAGCTCTGATTGGATTTGCGGCGAGTATATGTATTCCAAGGAAATCCTATTGCAATTGGACTTTTTTCTTCTTCCATTTCTTTCTTCACGTATTTCATTCTTCCATTTTTCAGTCAAAGGAACTTTTCCAGTTTACCTGGACTTTTTATTCGTCTGCCGAGAGAAAGAAGATAGCGGTGTGAGTGAGTGAGTGAGTGAGTGAGTGAGTGAGTCTCTGTGAGACAGAGGCAAAGAGCAAAGAAGCCAACAGAAAAAGAAGAGACAAGACGGGAAGAGCTCAACTCTTTCTCTCGCACACATGATTATTATACACGGTGTGTGTATGCTTCTAAGCTATATAGAATGTAAGAGTACAGTGACACGGAGCATACTTACTACAGGTACATATATGCTTACTACGAGTACGAGGTGTATAGAAGGAAACCAATAAGTACTATATGGCTCTATGGCTTATTGAAAGAGTTTTTGCAAAGTCGGATGATCCGATTACGTTGCTCATGTCACTCTCTTTCAAACTTGCTATTCAGTTCTTTACACTGCCCAATTCCTGTTTACACAATTTCACCCGGATTCCCTGCACAGTCAGTCAGCCAGGCCAGACAGACTTTCCTCTCCGCCGTGCATTCTCACACACATCGACTTATAGATTGAAGACATAACCAAACCCTTCCACGGACTACCACATACTACACAGTGGCAGAGATAGTATAGCCACTTCAATTCACCAATGAACCAACTCAACTGATCTGAAAGAGTGAGTGAAAAACTTTCCAATGTCTGCCACCACTCAGTACTATGTACTGGCAGAAGAATGCTGCAATGTACTGTGTATTCACTCGAGTCTACATTCAATTCTAATATAAAGGAAAGGTGAGTTGGCACAACTGCGAAAATTGTTAGAATACTTTGTTTGTTGACTGAGAAGTACTTATATATCATAGTGGTAGGGAGCGGGCTTAATTATAATATAATCTATATCAGATCATTCCCAGGGAATTGTCTGTAAACTATCTGTGATCATCTTCAGAGAACTTTTTAGATGTTACCATTGTGTAATTGTGGTTTTGAGAGGCACACTTTTCCACTCAAATTACCGGCAGGGTCACAATGTGATTTCATTTGTAAGTAGAACCACCGATTCGGCCACAGTTTCAGATGGCAATGTGAGAAGAAGGCTACGGACAAAATCGTGCTGAAGGGCAGATAAGTGCAAGTAAATATGTAACTAAGTGTATTAGAATCTGGTATACCATGGTTGGTGTTACAGGGAATTGGATCTGATAGATATTGTGTAGGGTGTACGGTTTTGGAGACCTGGCAGTGAACTCTGAAGAAACGAAAATTTTGCGTAATTTAATAAAGGACGACATTTGAAGTTTCTGACGCCATTAGCTCTGTGAGAGTGGGAATAGGATAAGCGGGAGAATTGTGCGAGAGGAACCGACTTTTCGTACTGCAAATATTCCTCATGAAAAAGATATTCTCATATTTCCAAAGTATCAATTCCAATTCAATGTCAAGGGGAAATATCTTGGCGATGAGATCACTTTGCTTTCCTTGTAGACACCGCTCTCTGTAAGCTTTCCTTTTTATACGATCTTCTCTGCACTTTTCGGCTTGAATGGTAATTTCATTTCATAGAAAAATGAAATCTCAGTAAATAAAAATGTGATCCTTTCATATCACGGTATATAATAGACCGTAAATTCGCGGAGCATATTTTTGAAAGCTCTGTAATTATACTTTGCATTAGAATTCTAACAAAACACACCAATTTACGTACTAAATGTGATAATATACATCGATCATTCTGGAATGGCTGCTGCTTGACGCTATTTCAAGTTTGTTACATGCGGCCTTTGCTTTTGACAGTTTGGTTTCTGCACAAAACTGGGGCACTCTGAAGTCAGTCTTCAGTCTTAATGAGATTCGCCTCAAGTTACAAAGAATGCAACGTACAACTAGTACAATCCTATACTACACATCAAATTTATCAACTGCTGAGCAAGCAAATTCGAACTATCTGTATTCTGTCACCCAAAACCATCAGATTGTATTAGAAAACTTGGGGGAACGCCTCGAATTTCTTTCTTTTCAATCTTGAACGCAATCAGAGGATAATTCAAGTTTTATTTAGGCTTTACTTTAACTGTATTAGTAGACTACAACACTTTCATCACTATTTCCAACCATTGAATTTACGATGTCAGCGTTAAGGGGAAAATTTCGATAAATAAATAACTTCAAAGAAGCAGAAAACTTTCATTGGTGTCCCACAAAGTGGGTCTTTCAGCCAATACATAGTCAAACTAGCACAATGTGGGTAACTGTAGACACATTTGATTTCTATTTCAAAGGTCACACAAATTATTTCTGACTCTTCTTCTGAAAATCTTCAACAGTAAAACGATCCTTTTGTGACAGAAACAGTGGGACAAGCACGTAAAGAACGAATTGAACTGTTTCACACACAGCTCCAGTACCAACACCTACATTACCGAATCCACCATCCCCTGACCAGCTAATCTTATCCACTAATCTCTTATAGCCTCGCATGTGATAGCAAACGCCTGACAGCATTTGTTTTCAAATTTTAATGAATTCTATCTATAGTTACCTTCATTAAAGAAGCTAAAACGTATTTCGTTTATTTTTAACTTTTCCAAAATAACGAGTTTATTCTGATAAGTCCAGAAGGAGTCTAAAACATTCCTTGATATTTACAACACGTCATATATAGAATAGTAAGTGGGCAGACATGAATATATATTGTCACACCATACGTGGGTGTACTCATTTGTAGAACGTGCACGCAAATACTAAGGAAATGTATTCACGGAGCATAGGATGGAAGGAAATATCGCTGAACACACATGGAAATGTGCATAGTTAATTTTGAGCAAGACAGAAGCATGTATTGGTATTTGTGATTGATTGGATTTTCGTTTTTCATTTGGGGGATTTAGATTAGTACATGTGTTATTTATATGTACCTGGTGGAAAGTCTCCTCCTTTGTCTCCAAAGTTGAAAGTGGAAACTCCACCTGACTCTATGATTTATTCACTGTACTGTTTGTAGTCAGTTATTGTGTCACAAAACAAACACTTAATTACTTTTCGGAAAACATTGACTCACAGTCACACACAATTCACAACTCTCCACACACAAATCAATATCAACGTACACAAGTGTATAGCAGAGCAATGGTCTTAACACACACACTCATATGTATACGACTTTCACTGCATTCGTAACATGTAAAGCACACGTTGTCTATGCTTAGAATGCAAAGAACGGTCACAATTAGGTTTCGTAAATCATGTGATAGATACCTACTAGTTCCCAGAGCACACAGCAAGACTCGCCTCGTTGTCTACCGTCGTCATCGACTGGGAAAGTAAACTGTGGAATCGCAAGTCAATCAGCGGAATGCTCAATTCAATGTAATTAAATATTGTTATCCGTCTAGACAAAGACCATTAGTAAAAACTCCATCTTCATGGAAAAAGGCTTCAAGTACATTAATGTATTTATGGGCTGCACTGAAACTTGACTTACACTCTACTGATAGCACAGTGTATAGACATGTATGATTTTGTAACATCCACTGACTCAATGTATTTTTTATAGTGTGCTTCAAAAAGTGAAGAACATGTGAATTATTTAGATTTCCACCTTTTCTCGCAAGACAACAACAACACACCCGTGGAAATTGCAGACGAAGAGAGAAGTTTTCTTTGCTTTAAGCCACAAGATTAAAAGTAAATCCAATCCAGACTACACCACACACACAAAGAGTATACACTCTCTTTATACTTGTTCTTCGCATACAATGAGAAATCTGCCAGATCCTCTCACTAACTCTCTCTCTCTCTCTCTCTCTCTCTCTCTTTGAGAAGAAAAACTTAACTAGAATGCACTAAAATTAGCCTCTGGTGTGTTTCTTAACGAGAGAGAGTCGAGTCAGTTTTCCTCTCGGTCGTCGAGGACTTGATGGACTTGGGAACAGGTAAATTCGGGCGCTGCTAAATACTAATAGTTGAGATTAGACTCAGGCTACAGATTACGTAGCTCACTTTCCTTTAATTCCGTGCAACGAAAAGAACAGTACTATGCTCAGTGTATGTGATGTGAAGGGTGCGTACGGAAATCTTTGTTCCAGATTGAACAGAGAGTGCACGTACAGACATTCGGGAGAAGACGGGCCGCGACTCAGCTCTGCTGAGAGAACTACACAAGACTGACAAGAGTTCGAACCGAGTTCTTGCTTTGCTCCACAGTCTCTCTCTCTCTCTCACTCTCTCTCGCTCGCTCGCTCGCTCGCTCGCTCGCTCTTCTATACCATTAGAGAGCATAGGATTGGAGGCAAAACCCCTCCCGCACACAAATCGCCAGTTCACTTCACTTCACACACAGCGAAGAAGTTGCCTTTATGTTGGTTGGATACGTTCTCTCTGTCTCTATCCGTCTCTCTCTCTCTCTTGCTCACTCTCTATCCTCTCTGTTACATTACATTTCCCGTACTACTTCTCATACTATGTAGACCGATACTGTTGGCTGTATATGCAATCCAATGCACTGTGTGTCTACTGTACTTTGTCGACGGTACTTGTCTGCAATGGAACTACACGAAGTATATGATAGCTGCTGAACGCATAGCCTCTCCGCTCTCCTTTGCCTTTCGACTTGACTTGAATAGCATATAAGCAATGCGAGAGAGAGAGAGAGAGACGGAGAGAGAGAGCTAGAGGGAAAAGGAAGGCAGTGAGACTGAACCAACATATACTACATAGAACATAGGCTTTCAGTGTGCGCACTCTATACCATATAGAAGTATATGTGCGTTAACGTATAGTTGGGAACGGACCGATCCAAGGTAAAGCAACGATGTTGAATTTGCTGGAGAGAGAAGACAGGCTTCGTTTCTGTAGTCGGATCGGGTCGCATAGCATTTTCGTTTCTTACACTGTTAGAGGAATACACGAAGAGCGACTTTGCTTTCAGAAACCTTTGCTTTGAGGGATCACAGAACGCAACGCAATGACTGAGACTCTCTCGCTCCCGTCTCACCCACACTCTAGAAATAATTCTCCCTTCCTCCAGTTCTTCCAGCAGCAATTTTTCCTCTCTCTCTCCGGTTCTACTGCTGCGTGCACTATAGACGAATACTTATAGACACAGAATTTTATAAGAGGCTAGTATAATATTATATACGGCAATGAAATGTAGTCCGTATACGCTCTGCTGACAATGAACCAACCGAATTTATTCCTTCCTTAACTGACTGGACTCTGTGTGTGTGTGTGTGTGTGTGTGTGGACGCACCGTGCAGTAGTAGCTAAAGGATATGGCAGAACACATGACAGCATCCGTGCAATTTAGAAAGTCACGTCGCCACATCTTTCCGACAACACAATTACAATCATAGCCTTTCTTTATTATCATTACAGATGCAAATGGCTGAGTAAAACAAGTTTCTAGCGTTGCTCGCTTGTTACTGGTGTGCACAGAGGACACAGTGAGACTAAGAGATGAGTCGGTCCTTAATAAATTAGATTATTTTTACATATTTACTTTGTTACTGAATTATTTGGTGGACGCTAGCCGACAGACTGGAGACAATGCACCAACCCATTATATGTAATAGAGAGACAACTTGAAGCTATTTACTACTGCAAATTAAATATATAAGTGTATTAGAAATTATACGATAAATATAGCTGTAATCTGTATACTGTGTGGTAAATACTAGAGCTTATTGTGTGTACCATGGTAGAGGGCAGAAAATAGTGGAATGGTTAATATATTGTCATGTCACGTTGCCTAAAGTCAACCGAACACACAACTCAACAGCTATACTTGTCTGTCTGAAGGCTGTGGAGTAATTCGGAGAATTCTCCGACTGCAATTACAATAGACTTGCATGTAATTTGTGGCGGGTATTGGAAATGATGGAGAACTAATGAGAGAACAAGTTGGAGAGACAAACAGATTGTGTTGCACACACAGTCACGATTCAATACAACAACGAAACGAATCGAAGCCCAATGGGACACCAAACCGAAACCAAGTACTGGAGCATATGACACATAAATTAATACAAGCCACAAATATCACAAATCATAGAAACTATAAGTACAATATTTAACTAACATATAAAAATCGAAATTTCGATTCTATATTAAAATTAATTGTACGATGAATAAACTGAATCTGGTAATAATTTTTCTTGAACTGAAATAATTCATTGAAAATTGTTTTCTGGTTGAAAGTATTTTATATGGAAATAAAGATTTGCATCACTTAGAATATAGTTAGTAAGAATTTATTGTCGGTTTGGGTTAACAGTGTGCTTGTGGACCTGTGAGATTGGTTTGGTGTGCCGCTTCTAAGAAGAGATACTGCTCATTCTCGTTTCTATTGGAATCGTAAGTAGTTAATAATGGAGACAGAGACATACCGTTACATTTGTACTGAGATGCACGCGTATATCTTATGTTACAATCTTAAGATATGTGCACCTATGTGAGCAGACAAAAATTAATTGCATTTCACGGTACCCAGTCACGAATATATATGTTACATGCTTGTACTATCTCTAGAATGGTCTCTAAAATTGAATATGTAAAACGGACGGAGAGAAGAAGCTGCATAATGGCAGAGCAGAGATGAGCCATGAATTTATTCAATTTCTCTTACTACACTTGATTACGCTATTTACGAGCATTACACTACGTAGTCATTGCACAAGACATTAAAATTCGCTCTATCACATTCTGCTCACACATCATATTCCGCGGCGCTTCCTCATCCCGAATGAATTACTCCTCCATTCTTACTTGTTAATATTATAGGGCATATAATTGCTCTCTTACTCTCTCTATTCCATGTGTTCGAAATTTGCAGTCTTATGAAAAAATATTGAACTTGATTGATAATGGTGTGCAATGGAAATTCAATAAAAGATAGATAGGACTGTAAGAGCGCAGTGATTTACTCGTGAATTCATATTCACATATGTGATCATGTTATATAAGAATGAGACAGGAGCAAAATTGAATTTCAACGTGCATTATAAACAGTGTGACATTAAAGTGCAGATAGCAACCTATATTAAACTGGAATATAATTCCTATGAAATTATCCAAATACTTATAGAGCAGAAATAGTGTCATATTCATTCATCACGTGATTCAAACAGGAATATCACTCACAATTCAATCTCATATTCTTAGTACGATGTGCCTACTATTAATCTATATGCATTAAGTGAATTCACCGCACTATCCTGATGAATATGCACCAATTCTAATCCTGCAATGATAAATTTCCCTCAGATATTTCACCTTCTGTATATATCCTGCTACTTAATGGATTTCTGTTAGATGCCTTACACGTGATTTGTAGTAAAGTGTCATTAATTCTAAAATTCTCTTATCTCCTATGCTCGTATAATGATAAGTATATCTGAAAGGTACACGTTCACAAAGTCTTAATAACGTAGATGCTTTATAGCCATTTCACTCAGAACCGTCAATATGCAACCTTCTATGCAACCATAGCGTTATCAATGTGATATAAGGAAAATCTATGGAATCAGTTTAAAGTGCTTAATAATGCAATAATTCTCGGTAGGAGCTAGGACTCGCTGCAGTTCTATTCAAAGTTCATTAACATTAAGTAGACTTCTATACTCTTATTAAAGGATGTACAAAGAGCCTCTGTGTATCTTTGACAGTTTTAAAATGACATTTGAGGTTTCACTTCCAGGAATCTGTCCACCATACATTATTAATACATACGTGCACTGTGCACACACCCAGCAGGCAATGTGTGACGCGTACGAGCTAGCATTATGCATTTTAATCATATTGAATGACCGTTTTGTTAGAATTGAGAATACTCAGTCGCTGCAGTCAGTCAGTCAGTGCAATAGTTATTATATTCTGTGTTATTGTACTACACATACGTATGTACACATGGAAGATTAAGTGTAGGAGAGAAGGAAGGGAGAGGAAGGGCGACGAGTAAAGACAGAAGGAAGAAACTGCTACAGATATTATTACAGTTAACTTATCTTCGGTGAGATTGTAAAGTGGAATGTGATTAGGGGGGAGGGAGACGGAGGCAGACTTGATTCGACTGGACTTGGAGTGGTGGTGGGAGCGGAGGAGGAGGAGGAGGAGGACGCGGCGCACAGGCAGGAAGGCAACGGTGCGGGTGAGTCGGGTGATCCGCTGATGGTGACTCTACTTGACTCGACTACAAATACACAACAACTTCCCATTCATTCACCATTGCAATTGTCTACCCTATTGACTTGACATAACTACCAGGAGCACACACACATACAAAATACAGGAACAGCATCAGAAGTAGCAGCAACCACCGCATGTCTGTGTTGCTGGACGCTTCCAGTTCAGTACGTCAAGTCGAGTCAAGTGAAGCGATACACATGGAATTGAGTCAGAGTCTAAATGGAATGGGTGGTTGCAGTTCGGACCTTTGGCCGGGTTCAGGTCAGTCCAGAAATTAAAGATGAGAGGAGTCCAGGGAATTCCATTCTCTCTCTCTCTCTCACTTCGTCCTCTGAACTCCCTTTAACAATGTAACATGAGTACAGAACTATAGATCGTATATCTTTCTCTCTTTCTCTGTCTGACTGCAGATATCTGCTTCGTGGCCACCACCACGTCTTCTTGTCTTCTTCTGCTCTGCAATTCAATATTCCAACTAACAGGAAATCAACTCGAACGAAATTTACTCCTATCTTTTCATTCTAGCCGATTGGAAAAACTGTATTTTCCCCCTTTTGAACTTAAATTTTAACCATTTTTCTCGTGCGCTCGTCCTCCTCTTCCCTCTCCTCCCTTCTTCTGTTTGATCCAGTTCAGCCAAAGAGGATTACAAAGAAACTTAGTGTGTAAAATAATTATTTGTTTTTTTTCCTCCGTCTCTTTCACTCAGTCAGTCAGAGCTATCCATAGTTTCTTATATTATATTCTTGTTCGTAGATGATATTTTGCGGTCTACCTAAATAAGTATTGGAAATTGTGCTCCTGTCATCTTTCCCCATCGTAATCCCGTCTGTTCTACCATATATCAGCCATTATCCTATTGTAATATTGTGGTATTATTGGAACAGTGTTTGTCTGCATCTCTTGTAGTATTTACTTACGATCCTACCAAAACTCGCTCGCTCTACCTTCACACACACACACACACACACGTTACAATAGATAATCCGGTGACTATACACGAACAACACAATGAAATGCAAGTGTGAATTTTTACAAGTTGACGAGAGAGCCATGATAATAATTATGGAATTTCTTTCATGCGGAAATGCAATCCTATCAGAGAGGGACGACGATGATGAGAGAAGCCTTACATTAGAATACACATATATTGTATAGTACAAGGGTTGAATCAAACCAAAAGGATCACACTGGCAAAGATAAGTATTGCACTTGAGAGTTGCAAGACCGTCTATTATTACAAGGTTTGAGGTAGCTTTGCAATTTGAATAGGCACTAACGCGACAGAAGGTAGCTACCGACTCCCAACTATATACCAACTATATACTTATAATGTTATAGACACACTTACTGGAAGAGGCATAGAGGAAACGCACCCATGTGTACTTATTGTCAAATGAAATGCGTAGAGTGGTACGAGTTCTGTATGAAAAAGAATGGCAACGGTAAGCAATAAATAAAACGAATAATAATGCGACTAGTCCTCTAATGATAATAAATAAATGAAAAATGTAACCATCTTTTCAGTATTCGTTGCACACACACACACAAAGTGAAAGAGCGAGACAGGCAGAGGCACACGGAGAGACGTAAGTGCATGCGACACACTCGTGCTATGTTACTACATGGGAGAGACGCACAATCGCTTCTGCACTGCACTATGTTATCTTAAGTGACAAGTCAGTGGAGCATTAAGACCTCGTGGTAATATGCCTGTGCACCCATTAGAATTACCTATGACTATAATGCGATCTTCCCATTCCCGTTGCATGATGCACCAGAGATGTGACAACAAAATGTAACACATCTCTCATTATTCTCACATATTTTATCACCATTTTTTAATGGTTGGGAGCGAGTGAGTGCATAGAGAGAGAGAGAGAGAGAAAGAGATGTTTGTTGATATGCGAAAGATAGTGTGCCTAGATGAATTGTATGTGTAGAAAGTGCCATGTGACATATATAGTAGTGCTAAGTATATATGGTAGTTGTGGAGTGATCCGTATTAATAGGACTGAGAGCAAAGTCGGGGTGGTGTGTGCACTGGGATTGTATGGTCGACATGAAGAACGACCCCATGAAATAAAAAGTAACAGAGTCCTATTGAAATGGTTGTACCCTGCTGAGTGTGTCACCACTCGACACTGGCATTCAAACTTCTCTGCCCAATTTTGTGGACTCATTTGACTGATTGCATTTCTTGCTCGCTGATTGTCATTTGTGTTCTGTATAGTTCACAGAGAGTCACTGTGTATGCTTGATCTGGAATAGTGCAAGTCCTCGCAACCCTAATCACAGAGACCTTTACCCACTTATTTATGTGTACGTACCACATACACGTCAATTTAAACTACTTATGTACGTAACTTACGTAACATAGGCAGTCTGTTTAATAATAAATAATAATAGTCGGAGTTGGTGTATGTAAATACTTTTCACCAAAAGTTGCTCTGCGGCTGCTACCACTACATATGTACATTTTATGCATAAAGAGAGTGAGAGAGATTGTCAGGCCACTTGTTAATATTCATCGCTCTCCTCTGTCTTTCTCCGTTCGGGCTTTCATTTAGAAAAATTCAAGTCCAGATGGGATTTTATAATATAATCGAATTCAAGAGAATTGCTTTGTTTTGCGATATGGTCTATTGAAGGAGCCGTACCTTGTGTGTGCACACTGTGGGGCCCTATGGGTGTCTAATCTGATTTCGAAATCGTTTTAATGTGGGTCGGTGTTGAAAAATTCCGTTTCGCTTCGACCGAGGCGTTGTTCTCATTTAATTCGGTACAGGCAACTGGTTCGATGGTAGCACTCGTGCAAAATACATTTGAAATGTAATACAAAGACGCCGTTTCTTCTAAGCCATCCATCTTTTCATTTATGCATCTAACTATTTATGCACTGCAACGCCAGGGGTGACGAAGACGGCGGCTTTTCACATTGAGATGCATCCCAGTGTATGATGGGGCAGTGAAATCCCAAGGTGCATTTGCATGGCATGGAACACACCACGAGAACAGAACAGATTTCACTGTGAAAACCAAAGCAAAGCAGGCAAAGTGTTCAATAATGCATACGGAATTGTCTACGTTAGGAGGAGGGAGCAAGGCCAAGCAGGTAGCTGCAGTTGTAAATGTATTAGAAATCAGGAAATGCAATACATTCACTATTTATTTGCCAGACCAGGAGGATATTATTCTGCCTGACTATTGCATGCAACGCTACCAGCGGTGTCCTTACACCATTTGTTGCCAGTCTATTTCCATCTGGATACAAATCCTACTAACAATAGACGTTTATACAGGGTGACTCGAAAGACCCACATTACCTCTTTGAAAAAATCCAGATTTAAAAAAGTGCGCTGTATACTCTATTTTTTATCATCAATGTTTAAAAGAGCCGAAGGAAGGCTAATATTTTAAAAAACTACGGAAGAGAAATGAAAACTAACAATCGTGATCCTAATATTCTCACATGTAACAATTTTTTGGGAAATTGTTCACTTTTTTGATAAAAAGTGATAAAAAATCGCACGCCAACAATTGTGAAAGACCTTAGGTAGTTATATAAATGTTACAGATGCTGAATTTTGGATTTGCTAATTTTTCCAATTTGAAAAACACATTTCACGCGGTACTGCGTGGTCACCCTGTCTGCGTGAGCAGATGAAAGGAGCGAAAGGAATTGTTAATGCATTTGAGTTAGAAAGAATCAGAGTTTCTTCTTCTGTAGGGATGTCTGCGTTTCTGCGTGTGACGCTGGAGAACACGAGGACGGGATTAGCAAATTACAATACCTAATGTAATGTAGGAGGCTCATGGTTTTGTTACCCATCTCATCTTGTGTAAGAATTACCGATGAAAGTTTAATGCGAACAGAGAGGCCGAAGGGGAGAGTCAACTTAACCAGAATTCATCTGTGATCCCAGTTCCAGCAGCAGACGTCGTCTCGACTCAACACAAAACATTGCAGCTTTCTTTTCTTTTCTCTTTCTACCAACCGGCAATCTTAGGCTATGATTTTACTTGCGTAACTTCCACCAATAAATTAAAGCACACCTACGCAACAATGACCTTACCGCACCATTTCCTCATTGACTTCTTTTTTATCTATTACTTTAAACCCACGTCATAAATTGACAAAGGAGCCTATACAAATGTTGTACAACATACAAAACATGAGAAAATTACTGATAAGAAATTATCATGAAATGAGACCTGAAAAGGTTTAAATGTCAACTGCACGCAATAAAACTAATAAATATTGTAATTTTATCCTGATTTACATTCGGATCGGATCATGTTACAATTATTTTATATTATTATGTCGCTAATGACCTTATTTGTCTGTACCTAAGTACTTATTGTTAATTTGCATGAGTAAGAGTTCAATCACTTCAAATTCACGTGAAAAACCAAATGATTCATTAAAATGCAATATAATACTTAATGTCATTTCAACACGTTTAATGGGAAAACTTGTCTACTTATTTACAAGCGTATCTGTACAACAGGAGGATTCTCTGAAGCAACATCAAAACGTATTTGTTTATCTGTGATGCGATCCATGGAAGAGTACCTTACGCAAATGCTTGTAATATTTATTACAAGTGTCTCTGCTTATCTTCAGCATATCAAATGCTGAATCATACTCTTAGAAACTGTCTTTAATTTCAGTGACTCACCGTTGTTTGTCCTAACAATTTATGTTTTATCTCCAGTCCTGCATTGATAGTGTCTACATATTACATTACACAATTACTCTACGGGAAATCTATAGTTCTGTCTGCCGAGTGAGCAAAAACAATGGACGACTCATCTTAATACTAAATAGTATAAGGTACACAGTGAGCCTGATCATATTTCAATGACTACACACTTTACCCATTATCTGTATGTACACACGTACTAACAGATTGAATCATATATTATAAATTAAAATAATTGTATCATGATATATTTATCAACCGCACTGAAAAATTTGAAATTCCATTGCTGGAAAACTTGATGAGCAGCAAATTGGATATATGAGCTGAAAAATATAAAGTACGACGGAATTCAACCGCAATTACTTGCGGTTTTCTGCTTCTCTACAACAATAAAAGCAAAGAAGATGCTATGATACAAGGTAAGTCGCTTCGACAGCCGACACTGCACATACACAAAACATGGAGACGAGAAATACGATATTTTCGTATTGGTTGTTTACAGCTGCAGACGATTAGTGCATTGACTCACGTACACAGAGTATGTATTTGATATGAATGTGTATGGGAAAACAATTAGCATTAGCTGTGCCGTCCTTTGCTGTTTTACATTGAATGTCAATACACGCAGCAACATTATACATACAGAATACACATTGGTAATGAGCAGATACATGCATGTTACATGAGAGTGGAACACCGTAGAGACTAAAGTAGCTGCAATCCATTTGTTCAACTTCAACCGACGTCCTCTGATCTACGATAACTCTATATGCTACTACGGGCAAATATTCATGGATTCATAGGACAAACTCGTGCACAGTCACATTGGTGCAACACCGCCGCACTCCAGGTGTCCTTAATGAATATCACATTAACTAGACAACCACTATACTCCAATACTACAGTCACTCTTACTTAATTCAGAGTCTTATATACAGTCATAAATCCTACAAATCAACATAACATTCAGTAAACAAATAATAAGTAAACATTTTTAATTATGCCTTGTATCATTGTCAGTGGAATGTGTCTCATTTATTCGAGATAGTGCATTTAATTAATCAATACTACCTTTAATTTTCCATAACGTTGTCACAGAAATATTGTCAAATGGAAAAATAGTGATTGAGTTTCGGTGTGAACGAATTTGATGTGTACGAATTTGGTGGTGTACGAATTGTTGTTGTGACTTAATGGCATGGAATCTTGAACTGCTACAACAACTACATGTGCATGGCTGGAAAGGAAAGACAGACATCAGTGTTTCTTATAAATATACGGTGCGTACGAATGTAAACTATGTGTGGCAATAAATCCATCGTGGCCGTGCTTTACTGCTGGCAGTGCTCTGTCTATACGGGATCGAACTAATGTGTGTGCATGTGATGGGTACAGTATGTCATAGGGAGATTCTACTACCTGGAAACATGTACACAGAGAAATACGAGTCAAGAGCAGTGCACACACACATACAGAGAGAGAGACACATATTGAGAGCGGGTATATGGTGGTTGGTGCGATGATGCCAGTGTAGATGAGCTGATAGGAACAGTGGAGTAATCCTCTAGGCAAGCAAAGGGTTAGGCTTGGCGAACAATGCTAATCTCTCTGTGTCTATCTGGGATGCAGATGTGTCTCTTTGGATTTATCATCTCCATCCAACAGTCAAGTCAACTCTCTCACAACAGTCAGTCAGCTCAGCTTTGCGGTAGGTAAAATAAAACCAAAGCCAAAGCTATTGCCAATGCAACCGAATCCTTTTCTGTCCTCATCCTCCACTACTTACAACATAACGCTTAAATACACAAAGACATAATCGTGCCTCTCTCTTTCTCTCCAGTACCTACCCTCCATTCTCTATCCAACAAAATAATAAATAATTGTATCCATTCACTACGATGTGTATGTAGTGTGTGTGTGCATATAGCAAGAGAGCACTTGTGCAATGTTCTTTGTCTGTCTCCTCTGTGAATATATTTATCAGCCAGTATGAAATGCATTTTTTCTACTTCATCTCTAGATTTTCCAGTGAAGCGAACATTTCAGCTCGTTCGAATATTAATGCACATTCATTTCATTAGACTACTTGTTTTATATTCTCAATTTGCAGTGGAAACAGTAGGCGGTGATAAAATGACACGGGTCGAGAGTCTTTACTCCCGGATGTAACTTCCGTGTCTTCTTTCTACCTACTACGCATACGACTAGCATAAACGATTTTACACCTAATGCCCCTATACGCACATCTAAAGTAATATAGGAATTCCCATACGTTTTATCCAATTTTGCCTTTATTACCACTTCAGTGAACGTTGCACACGGTAGACATTCGCTCGCTCGTGTGCATGCACTCTTCTCTCTGTCTCTCTGTCTGAGAACGAACCGATGTACACAGACAATTTCAGGAATATCCAGTTACTTATGCAAATATGTATATAAACAATCCTTGGGAACGTTATTGCATTCGGATTGAAATGCAGATAGGAAAAGTAGAATAGAGACAGCACTGTGTCATGGCTTGTCATATAGTAGTGATTTCATGTATTCCCAGGAAATTCACGAAGAAAATTGTTTTGCTGTAAAAGAACAAGATGTTCTTGGGGAGGGGCTGCTGCATCTCCTTCCTTTACTTCTTCTTGAGTGTGTCATTCTAAGAGGGAATCGAGTGTTAGGGTTATGAGAAAGGTTAGATACTCGGTCTATCTTTTTGTTGATGTCAATGCAATTTAAATATTTCACTGAGCTAGAACAAAATCAGAAGCCTGTATACAGAATTCCCTCTCGATAGGCTGTCCGTATTTATTTGCATTGCACCTAATACATACTAGTAATGGAAGTGGCAGTGGCAGTGCTTAGTGTACCAGTGCTCTGTGCTGGAATATGCAGAATAATATTACTAAATGAAGCTGGTAAGGGATTCATGTGGGAGACGGCACGAGAAATTGAAATAGTAGGATGAGAATAGACGAGCAGTGAGAATTCGACTCAAGTGAAGACAGACTAAGCAACCATAAGAATAAGATTAGGCGAGTGAGTGATACGAATAATAGGAAATAGTGAGGATGACTGAGCTGGCACCAGAACAGATGAGTTTATATTTAAAATATATCACCATGCTTATAGTGAATATTTATGTGGATAGTTGTAGTACGAGTGAATATCTCTGTTAAACAGACCACACCATAACACGTATAGTAGGCAGTAATATTAATATTTTCGAGCCTTGTGCTTACTAAAGGGAGAGTATTTTCTATAGTAAGTATTTCGCTAATATAAATGTATAGGGGAGACATTACACACTTATTGTTCATGGATGGATCTTGTGTAGTAGTGGAATATTGTTACAGGAAGTGCAGAAAGAGAAAAGATTTTGGAATTTCTCGATTGAAGGAGCAGAAATGACAGAAAAAGTCAAAATTCTGAACACTCGAGAGAGTGAGTGAGAGAGAGTGAGAAAGACGGAAAGACGAGCGCAGTGGAAAGTGAAACTCTCATTAGGCTCTTTCGTCTGCCAAGGAAATATGGGGGAAAATTTTTCCGTGAAACTAGAGGGAAGATTTTTGATTCTTCAAAAGAAATCTTTTGGGACTTTTATTAGTGATGGAGAAGAGTGTGTGAGAGGATGAGAGAAGTTAAGACAGCAGATACCGTCTGTACGCAACTCTACTATATTTATACGAATGTACATATAATACTTTTCATCCGTCTATCCCTCGAGCATTGCCCACTTTTCCAACCTTTTTAGTCCAATTCTCCCTTCGCCCTTCATCAATTTACTTGCCAATTTCTTCTACTTACCTTCTTATTACATTCTCCACTATCTCTACAGCCCACACTGTTTCTACGCAGTCCCAACCAACCAACTATCTGTATAGTCCCCGCTGTTTCATTTACGTGCATCCGTTCCTACCATTTATATACAGATAGTCCACTGCAGGCCACTTCAATCAAATACCAATTACACACACTAACACTCACTTCCTACGTTGCAACCGTCAGAAATTCCATCCTGTACACAGATTACAGAATTTGGGGTCATTTTATTGTTGTTATTTCGAGTCACCCACTTGACACTGTGAAATTCTGCGAATTTATAAACAAACCACTCAAACAGCCTAACAGCCTAAGTGAATGTACGCGAACCACTCTTGTGATTCAAAGGAAAAAAGGAAATGTAGGTAGACAAGGTTAAGTGGACATCATTTAATGTGCACTCAAATATTATGGCCATTACGTAGAGAAGCAGAAGATTCAAAGCTGTGTTTTCATAATATTTCTATTCTTTCGTGGACAACTACTCAAAAAGTCTCAATATAATTGAATTACCTTTAAAGCGCACTGTGATTTCCTTAGTGAAGTGATGGCCTTATCTTATTTTTAACATATAGCAGGATAGAATATCACAGTCACCGATCAAAAGCTGTTCACTCAATAACTAACTAAGAATCGTCTAGAAAGGTCGTGCTTGTATTTTCCAACGTTTGTTGCTAAATAAATATTAGTAGAAGTCATGTTGCATAGGCAGGCATACACGTACAGATAAATTATACCGTATTCGTTTGCCCAATTCTTATCTTATCCCAGTAAAAGGGCTTGTTGTGGCCAAAAAAAGGAAAACACTTGAACTGTACACTGTAGGAATAGGGCGACAGGCTGATTGAAACCTACGTTGGATATATGAGGTGTGTGGCTTGACAGCTATGGCATTTTTGTTGTCACAAGAATCGTCGTTTCTAGGTCTCGTCCTACAAAATTCCTTTCTTGTGATGTGTCAACAACTGCATTTATACAATTTGTCGCCATATCCTATTGAGAAAACCTGAAATATTTAGAGATAGGGCACATGATAAATATGAAGGGAGAGACAAAAGGCTCTCCAAGGAAGGTGAAGTACTCCAATGTGAAGTTTACCAGTACTCCCTCAATTTCTGTAAAGATCGAGAACCTGTTATCTTTCTTGAATCATTTCTGAGTAGGACTGTCCATTCTAGCAGACTCTCTCGCTCTGTGTGTAACCTCTGTTGTTCTCAAAGAATAAAACGAGACAGTAACTTCTTCCTTAAAATATCAGTAATATTTTATGTGCACTTTCAAGTTTTATAGCGCTGTGCACACAGAAATTACATTCATGTGCAGACAACATACACATACACACACACATGGTAACACGGACATTATTAGTAGTCATTCCAATTGTATTTGTCCGTAGACCAGATAGGAAATAAAAGACGGCATTTGAACTTGCGTACGTGTCACATGTACACTGAGAGGACATATTATATAGTCCATAAGGAAGGTCAGTTTGGGTTAAGTACCGTAGAGGCCATAAACTGTCTAGTTGGCCGAGTCGAACAAAAGACAGTCATTCAATCAGTGCAAAGAGATGACGACATACAGAATACTGCATTCTGTCTCTCCTCCGGTGGTCGATTTCTTCTGTACGACCTAAAGGCTCTCAAAATATTATGTATTCACTGTGCAACAGCAAATGTGAACCTCTCCAACTATTAAGATTACAACTTTTACAAAAAAAATGTAGTTTTAATAATGTTTTTTGCAATGATTCTCTTTTCCTTGAGTCTCTTTGTCTTCACATCTTTTAAGTAAAATAATTTGTAAATAGGAAGCAACAAGAGAAATTAAAAAAATAAAAAGTAAAATAAAAGTTTTATAATATGCTCCATTTGAGTGTACATAAATGCAAATGCTTGTTTATAATATAAATACTTTATACAGTACACGTTAAGAGTATACATATATCTAACCTTTATAGGTTAGAGGTTAGTTTTTCCTTGTACCATTATCTTATTAAATCTATAATAATTCAAGTCTTACTTTATATCTATACATTTAATCTTGTAGTTCAAGATAAAATATTACAAGAAATTAATGACTTCAACATCAGAAATGCCGCAACTTTTGCGATTGTGGATGATGCAACCGAATAAGAAGGATGAAGATGTGTGGTCTTTTTGCATTATTAGAAATGTAGACTGTCAGTCAGACTATCTCTCTGAATTATGTCCCATTAGAGCACATTTCAATCTATTTGCTGACTCGAATCCTTCTCTTCGTCGATGCGTGCCTGCAACATGACACCACTCACAATGTGCTGAGCGAGAGTTAACTGGCGCCCCCACCAAACTGCATAACGGCTTCATATTATTCGTATTATCCACGCAAAGTGTGTGCGTTCTGTACGCATAATGATGATATCCCGTTTGGCGTCATATTTAAATGACAATTTGTGATTGACTGACATGACATAACGCTCCATTGCGAAGGTGAGTTCATCTGCTCCCCAGCAATTACAATAATCAGTACGAGCAATATACAGAGCTCCCTTTTACATTCTCAGTAACAATACTGTAAAAAAGTACTTAGCATTATGGTATAGGGGCAGGTTATAGTGGGCTTATTGCAAATGTGCTGATAACATGCGCTGCTGTGCGTAGGAGGACGGGTGCATTGGCATTGTGGTGTTACATGCGTGAAGGAGATAGTAAAGGAAGTTGGTGTGAATGGAGAGGGAGGATGAGGGAAGAGATGACATGACATCGAATGGAATGACACAGTTAACTACGAAGGTAATAAATTAAATGACATCCGTTGGGTTTTGGCATTGTTATGAATGCGCTACGTTATCATTACGGACGGTAGGCAGTAGGCAAGCAGACAGACACCCAGACAGACAGACAGTCGAGCGGCAAATCTTTTCGTCATCATCATTATTTTTAAATTGATTGCTCCGTGAATTCTCGCTGGCGTAAACCATTCGGTTTGCTAACAATAAGATAAGTCCTGAAAAGAACCAACCATCATTTTCTATCACCTTCCACCGCACACACAAACACACACACGGGGCCATATCATTTCTGATGTGGTGACTAACTTCTATACTAACTGCGGAAATTCTATATCTCAAGATCGGTGAATACTGTGAGAATGCGAGCAGGTAAAAAGCACATGCTTGCCAATCCCACTCACTATCTCTGTGTGAAAAAATCGATTTTTCACTTGGCACAGAATTTGCAAAATTCTAAAGAGTAGCAATTTGCTTTAATTAATGCTTCCACAAAGTCAAACGCAGACGTTTGATTGAAATTTGCTTTAATGAGCCCCGAATCCCTTTGATAAAAGTGAAAAGATATCAAAAGTGTGATTTTAATACATATAGCCAGCCTATCTGTCACCAAGTAACTTCCACACTCAACTTGGCCCAAAAGTCGCTCACTACCTTACACGTGCACAGCAACCTGCAAGTAACCCTTATACTACACAAAGCAGTCATAGTTATATCTATCTCGTGGTGGTGGTATATGTATAGGTACCTGTAGTACTCGAATGCCTATTGTTCACACAGTGTGAAAAATTCTGGGCATAGAGACTTCTCACTCTCTACATATTTATGTTACATAGGGGTCTTTCAATCAGAAATAGAAATTTGTGACACGGAGTGACACCCATCATCATTATTCCGACCCATCCGGACATTTCCGGGCGGAATCTTGGTCTTTGTTCATAATTGAGCCATGTGATAATAGTCAGACTGTACAAGGTGTAGCTCTTATCACTGACTTGACTGTCTCTGTGCAGCTCCCCATTGAAAATAATCAATAGCGAGGCAGTGGAGGAATAATGAAACGATTGATAATTTGTATTTTGATTCTTCATTTGTCAGAATGGAGACGAAGGACGCCTGACTGGTAGTTACCTAACTACTCATTAGACTTATTCTCTGCAATCTGTAGATGCAAGTTCAGAATGTGACACGGTGCTGGGTTCTGCTCTGCTGACGACCTCTCTTCTTCTACTTCTCCACTACAATTTACGAGAGAGAAAAACGGGGAAACTAATTGCAAAGACACGTTGTTTCAATTCTCAGGATGAAGACTTGACATGACACAAGACTGAAGTTTAGAGACTCCATCCTGTTTCCGTATACACTATCTATTAGAGAGGCTGATGCTACTTGGCTTTTGATGAAACTAATGATGAACCGATGATGAAACACAATAAAGTCAGCGGCAGAAGCAAAAGTCTCCAAGTTTCCTCATGAAAGAGACAGAAAGAAGACAAAACGGCACTGGACAAAAGAGCGCGACGAAGAAATAAGCGACTGTTGAGGAGGAGGAGGAGGAGGTGGTGGTGGTGGAGGAGGAGGAGGACGAAGTAGGGAATGTATATGTGGTTGGTGGTGTGGGATCAAACCTGTTGGTTGGTTTGTGGACGAGACTTGACTTGTGTCTCCAATTGACTTTAGACTTCTTTTGTTGTATATTCTGGCATGGATTGACACAGTTGCACGCTTGTTATTACGTACAACTGGATGCCTTACCTTACACATTGCAGTACATGCGACGACATGAGAGAGAGAGAGAGAGAGAGAGAACGGGAGAAAGAGACATTGTCGTTTCCCTCCCTTTCACAGTGGATAATCAATAGGCTAATAATAGCTTTTCACTTTCGTCGTCGACTCTTTTTCCTTTCCTTGTATCTACTTTTATATGTACGTGTATATGTATGTGTAGGAGACATTTTAGAATTTACTTTGCTTGCCTTGACTCAAACAGTCACTCTCAATTCAATGGCCACTAATGATCCCCTTTGTCCTCTTCTTCACCCTCCGTTTCATCTACTTCTCGTTCTCAATGAGACTTTCGTCCAGTCAACTACATTTCAGACCTTTTAGCCTGAATTCACCGTAACTACAGTATTACATATGGTTTCAACTATCAGTGCCCTCTCCTTTTTATAATTATAACCGCCAAAGTAATTAAAATTGCAATAAATTATTAGAACCCAGCTAATTAAACATTAATGCACCAACAGCTAAAATTTAGCTCACCATACCAAACGAATGCATAAAGAATTCAAAAAATTGGATAAGAAAACGTTGCTACAATAAGAATTGTGTTTATTTATACGTAAATACTGGAAGCATGGGTAGTAGGGGCATAAAGTGTAAGTAGCAAATGAGCGTGATGGTGGATGGTGGATGGTGGACGGTGGTGACTGAGATAAGTAGGAGATGGACGGAGCATGCTGTGTAAGGAAGATAAGAGTGATGCAGGAGATTTCCTGAGGAATCCTCTGACTTCCTGTTTTCTTTTGTCCTCTTCACCACTACGCTATATATGTAGTAGATAGACTTCTATCTCTGGAGCCTGTGTCCAAACTGCAATCTGTGTCTGTGAGTGTGCAGACCCGTCCAACACATTTAACACAAAAACCTCAACACCAACGTTTTTATAGGCAATCAGCGTTGCATCGATTGCTCATGCTGAATATACGGTGGCTCTAATCTGAGAGATTTTTTATTGCCAAACGAGACAAGGCGAGATGTAGATTCCGCCACCACGCACCTTAACGACTGCTTTTTCCACACTAGCTACCACGGTCATTATTCTACTGCGTACATTTCTGACTGGTATGCATTCTCACTCGTAGCCATTTGCTGCAGCGTCGTCCTCGTACCCCCAACTGTTTAAAGGAACATGTTCGGGGTATTAAATATTAACTCTGGTCATTAATTCTAAATGCGGCAATTATCTGAAGCCCCTAATAGCACTGTGTGTATAAATTTCTCGTAAGTACTCACAAGTAAGCATTTAGCTGCCACAGAATACAATGCAATCATTTTTAATCTTGTCTGTCCATTTTAAAATTAATTCTTGCACAGCTTCGCTATGAAACGATGCGAGCCGGTGCATCGGTTTTTCTCTTCATGTCTGTGTATGCACATTATGCATATTATTCTACTCAACTCTCAGATCCCTTCACTCTCCACACAGCACCAGCACATTACTAATAATAATAACGCATTTTTTCACAGTCCAGTTTTCACTTCAATCTCACTAATCACCAAAGCTCTCTCACATTCCCGGGGATTGCACTCAGGAATAAAGGTAGCAGCAGCTGACTGCTTCCTCGCAACTCTTCCGTCCACCGCACTAATAAATATTTACTGGCTACACAGAGAGCGAAAACAATTAAAAGCTGAAAACCCACTGAGGTGTCTGCAAAAAATAGCACACAAAATAACCACATTCAATAGCTTTGAAATGCCAAGGTATATAATATTCTCTTGGCAGGTAGCAATGTCACAGAAGGGGATTCATCCTGTACGCACTCACTATCCAAATACCTAAATATTATAAAATGCTCATGATTTAAGTACAACTTGAGTTCGTAAAAGGTTTAGAAAATTTTGGCCAGTGACAAATTCTTTGTTCAAGAGGCGAGTAAGATCCCAATAACCTTTTGATTGGATCTGGTGAGGTCAGTCGGAGGGTCATTCTGCATATCCATCCTGAGGTGACGCTATCGTTGACGTTTCAGGTACGGCGAGAATGAGACACGTTAAAAAGTAGCGATAAATATTTGGTCTAACATGTGGATTCCTTGAGTTCAGGCGGCTCTCTATGAGCGAGACTGCCGTCAGTTGTGACACTGTGTGTGAGTGCGTATAAAAGTTATGTGTTCCTGGCTGTGTGTTCAGTAAATTAGACTTTCTTCGTAAGAATACGTTGTATTGAGTGGGCGATGGGAAGTGTAGGTAAGAGCGAGAGATGTATAGGAGCTGTATGGTGGAGTAGCAGACCGGTGGTTCTATATACTACCAACAGCGTGTAACAATGGGCTCATCAACTTACGAACAATGAGCTTCCCCACCGCGCAACCGTCCATTCAACGTAACTACTATATCAAAGGATACAACCACGGCCATCAAGTAATTGCTGATTTGATTGTAAAAGAAATCATGTGGACTCGACTGAAATGCTCTGCACTAATCAACTCAACTACACTCATCCTTGCATTGTGTACTAGGTCAGCCTGTGTGTTCTCTGTCCACTCACTCACAGTACACAAATAGGGACTGAGATAACGAAACATTTATACTTCTACTACTGTACTGTATCATTAAGGCATCCTCAGAAACATCTCGCTACCAACTCCAATACAAGAAGCCGCTTAATTGTTAGTCAGTCAAACCAATGGACATGGGAATTGACTTTGCTAATGTAGCACACATTGATCACCACCAGCCATAAAACCAAGGGAATATTCTTATAAGGTATATATATATACCGTCAACAGAAATCATTTTTAGAACATATTCTGTGCTTTAAATAATACAATGCATAGTATTTTCGTTGCTGAAATTCGACTGAAAAAATGAATTCACAGAATTGGCTCCTAAAGTTTCAAGGGAGGGTGCAAAAATTGCGTAATTCGGTTTAAGAGGGAGGGAGATCTGCAAATTGTCACGACGCGCCCGTTTGCACCCTTTTCATCATACGGAGGGGGGAGGGGTCAGAAAATGGACTTTGGGGATTACGTAATTTATGAATACTCCCAAGGCAGAATGCCGGTCGTTTTTGTAATTATAAGTACTTAAATAAGTACTGCTGTATTGTGTATTTTATTATACGTATAATTGACATGACTGTGAGTAATACACTTATTGTTTGGTTTACATAAAAGGTAAATACTATCACAGTTAAATTAGTGAAGCACGCACCAAGCATCCTAGGCCGTGAAGTCCTGTTAGGAAAATGCAAATTACATAAATAAATCACCAATAGACAGTGACAAAGCTGATCTAAGACGATACATTTATACTAAATAAATGTACGTGGGTGAAATACAGAGTGCTTCAATACATCTGCCCCTCCTGCATACGAGATTACTCCAATATAGATACAAATACGAAAATTGGCAGAGAGAAAATTAGCTGGTATGAAGAAAATTGCCTGATACAAAAGTTAAATAATTGCTGGAAAAAGCATTAAATCGATATCAAGATACATGGATACTTTTACGCTTACAGACAACATGCATATACAATATTTACCATTCGCCGTGTACTTTGATTACTACTCAAGCAAAATATTGTTGGAATCCCGGTAAACGATATCCTACATAATCCTATCTGTGCACATAATTAGCAAGATGTGGGCGGTGATTATGTCTAGAGACACAGAGCGGCAGTTCATCTTACTTTGGCAAAGTACGCGTAAACGGATAAAAAGGTCAAAATAAAGCCCACACAAAATCATAGCAAATGGTAAATGCACCAAATAGAAAGGGAACTGGTGGTACGATGTATTAACAAAAATGTACTTTCTAATTTTCTGCTTTGTCATGTCCAATGCGTCTCAAATACCTTTCTCATGTTTCAATGTACTCTCAGCTTTGTGTTGTTGGAGACAACGACAAGCGACACAAACTGCTAAATTACAACAACTACTAATTACTACATAGATATTCATAAGAATCGTGGTTACAGAGAAAACCCATTCAAGCAGTTGTTAAATACGACATTTCTCCGTACTTTTGAATGGATACAACATCCGACATTCGAACGTTCGAACATTCAAACAACATTCGTTTTAATCCACCTTCTTGAAAACACAATTCAACTAAAACCACTCCGTACTTATTGTGAGTATTTATCCCTCAGTGGATTACATCAGTGGATAATAAGGAGAAACAAATCCATTCAAACTCAAATTACTTACGTTCAAGCGAATATTGCAAATCTTGCCTCGGTAAACGATAATAACTTGCCAATTAAAGACCATACCCGATACTTTATTGTGTATTTATTTAGATTAACAAAAAGTAGCTGTGAATCAGAATTAACACAGAAATTATCAGAATGTGACAAATAAATACAAATTTTGCCAGGAATATTCAGGTTCTTTTTCCTTGTTGCTACCATGAGAAGCATCAATAAACAGTGAAAAATTAAACTATGGAGAAACCAAAATACATAAATATCCGTAGTCCTTTTATTACGTGACAGAGAGTGCAACACTGGTCCAATTGTGTACTGCATAAGTATAATCTGTGCTCTCATAAACGTGTGCACATGCTTGGGACAAAGCAAATGAAATCTGAGACAGGAAGTTAACCTGAGAATATGGTGTGTCGTCAAATGCACATAAGTACCGTACGTAAGCAGATATTCTACTTTACAGCACCCACATGTGTAATTGCACACGCAACCGCTAAGAGAGACGCACTACATTATGGAAGCGCGCTATTCCCTTGTCAATGTAACAGCGTCATGTAAAAAAGATATTGTTTTAACAGTTAAAAGTAGCAGATGCTCAGGGAATAGAAAAAACTTAAATAGAGATGCCCCTTATGTATATGGTTACTGGAAATTATAAATATACCTAACACAATGATAAATAAATAAACTGTCCAGCAGAATATTTCACAGCAAGTTTTGCGACTATAATTCTACCATTCGTAGAATATAATATGTACAATATTTTGAAAAAAATGTAATGCTTAGATAATTTTTTAACTTAATTAAATAATTTAAGCAGATTAGGCAGAAATTATAACTACAAATAGGTTAATGTATATATTTACAAAGATATTTATTTCGGGTAATCCATACCTATTATGGAGCATAGAAATTACTCTGAGAATGGACTACGAAATTACAGGAATTGTCTTTAGGCAAGCTAGTACAATATTGAGATTGTCTACTTGAGATTACGTAATACAAAGTATGAAATCCTTAATAGCATTCCCCTATAGCCAATAGACTAAAGTCGTGAGTCCGGCTACACGCAGATAATCATTAATCTGATGAAGGACTTTGGGAAAGTCTCATTGTCTTGTGATCATGATGCTGATGAGCACATTAGAGTATCAGACTTATTGCAAAGCAGTGATCCGTTCTTAGGGCTACTTCGGGTGACGACCGAACAAAGAATTGCCTTGGAGACCCTTATTGCTGGTTTTCTTTGTTGGCTTGATGGTTGGATAGTTTGCCCGGAAGGACGGAGAAACGAGATGAAGAGATTGAAAAAGAAAGGGGCTGCTCCTTTGCGGAGCCACTCATTTCAATTTGCATGGGAAGCTTTGTGTGAAGAATCTCCGCTGCTGTTGGATCACGTCGGCTTCCTTTGACAATCGACTCTACCATTCACTTCTTTCATAACTAAATACTCAACACGTTCACCTTTCAATAGTCAACTTTTACCAAACACTATCACTTCCTATTATCCTACATTTTTCCCCACATTTCCCTTCCCTCCATATCACATCAACTATTCCTGCGTTCACGCCATTCCACTACATAAATACATAATACAGTTTACAAAACATACCAAGGTACATGTGACATGCGTGTAGGTAAATACACTACATAATATTATGTATATTTGAACCACTCAAGAATAATTAAGGTGAGTTGACATGCGCCCTGTGAATTTATTTCGTGTACATGTATTTGAATTACAAATTTCATTATTTTCCTTGCCAATAATAGCGGACTAGCACAATTACGTGCCACTAGCCAACAGCAAAGACAGATGAAACATTGTGTTAGCTTGTTAAAACTTGTGTAGGTATGCATCTATGTAGAATTATAGTTTTACTACGAATGTTCGTTCTTTACTAATGATATTTCGCTAAAAAAGCTCCTGGTAAAAGTTATGAACTGCAATGCTGTAATATTAAGATAGGGCTTTACTGTGCATGGTGAATATGATTCACAAAGGAATTGACAGCTCCACGGTAGAAATGAAAGCTCTCTCGGAGCTTGCATAGAAAACAGCAGCAGTGCTCACGTACTAGTCGTTGCAGTAACAGCTAATATCATGGAACTTAGCAGGAGGATTATTTAATGCCAGTGGCAGCATACAGTTGCAACATATCATCCATGTGTATTTGTTGTGTGATATTACGTGTTTTCATTGTGAGTGCAGTAATGCGATGTTGGGGAGCTGTTCCCTCACAATGCACGTACAGATCAATTCAGCAGATGCAATAGACCACTTTTACCGACAATGTCCTAATCCAGAACAATCACATAACTGCCAATCATTCCCCTCCATGAATTATGATTACCTACACAAAACTACAGTAGTACATTGCCTGTAGGAACTTAAATAAATGCTTCGCTATTCCCTACATAGATACTACAGAGCTTCTTATATAAAGGGTGACACAGTGTCAACAATATATTGAAAATCCGTACAACGAGATCGAATTTTCAATTCTATATACACATAGGCAATGGTGAAATAATTTATTGACTGCTACTATAATACTGTGTGTACTGTATGTGTCCATGGAGAATGTACGATTACACACGATGACAAATTAGCAGTGTATATTCCAATCGAATATTTATTGCCATTGTAAAAGACTTACACTTTTATCCATTTGTACAAATACAAATGTTGAATGCAATTTCTGTTTCAATATGTTTCCTAAATGTGAGGAGAGGTTGCTTTACTCAAACTCGGATATGTACACACACGTATAAGTATATAGTCTGTACTATTAGACTGGTCTGTGCTCAATCCTCTACCAATACACTCGATTCCACTCTGTCGCTCACAACAAATCACTCATTCACTCAGACGCTTGTCTACTCTCTAGCTCTCTACAAATATTCGGCTGCTATACAAGACGTATTTATTATTGTACACACAGTTATCCTACCTATAAGTACATTGTACAAATGCTACATAGTATCTATATATACATATGAGGTATTTATGAAGACAAAATTCGTTTTTCAATTTGTCATTGCCTACAGCATCTTTGATCTCTATCGCTGTGTGTATGTAACTGCAGACAGTTGTCCATTGTGTCCCCAGAGACCCTAAGATCTTATGTGTATCCGTCTGTGTTATTTACAACTATAGAGCATATACATATAGAGCGTATATATGTATGTTTTTCTATTTGTACAAATATATGACTTCTCACGGGATTATATTTACTTAGTAGTGAATTTTGTCTGTTTTTCCTTTCCCGCTGAATGAAACAGTTTATTTAGCAATTTCATAGTTAGCAAGTTTGATCCCTCAGAGAAAAGATTAGAACTTTTATCTGTCAGTGTTCTCATTGCTACTTCAACTACTTGCGTCACATCAGATTAGTTTGATCTGTTTGCCCTGCATCTGTTCCTTCGTCCTCCTTTTGCATACAGTTCCTACATTTTGTGACTTTTGGAAATGTCTGTCTGTCTACATTCATTTTTCCACACCTAGACCATTAAAAATAAATTAACAAACAACTGAATATACTAACGATAATAAATCATTGGAAACTAGTTTTTTAAATTATTTAGT
>JABASC010000044.1:0-83917 GCA_019776185.1 Plutomurus gul | reverse complement strand
AAAAGCTCGAAGCTTGATTGGTTCATCCCACGCGCACCCAAGTTGGCGCAAGCCAAAAACGGAGCCTAGCCAAGAAAGCCGAATTATACGCCGTGCTTGAGGATCCCCATTATATTCCATGTAACAAAACTGCACCAGCACACCAGCCCAGACCAGACCAACTCATTTATTCTCACAAGGAAGATTCATGATTGAGCGACTATATGGCACTACTGACTTAAATAGGTACACATATGATGCAGAGGGTGGTGCACCCGTGTAAGGGCAGTGTAGATGAGTGGTACTGCAGCTGACAGTTTTCCATTCAGGCGTAGCTCTCTACGATGGCCTCTGCGGTGAATTCGTGTATTGTATTTTCTGGCTTCCTACTTCCTTGTAATGTGTACTTGAAACTTTTCCTTCCCAACATTCTATTCCATTAGACGGGAATACAGACAATCATATGAAATAATAGAAAAGCTGCTATTCATAATAATCGTGTTCATCCACAGTTTTGCTTCTTCCTCCCATCCACTCGGTCACAATCAGCTCTCCAAACCGTCAAAACAATAAAGTACTTAAAATATCTCCACAACACTACCACACAACCAACATCACATGTCATATCACACACAGAGAATTCAATCCACTAATACGCTCATCTATATCTACACACATGGAAACGGAGCATTGACGAAAACAGTGGCAGAAGGCCGGTCTGCAGTCGTCTGGGACCATTCCATTGTTTCAATGGCTGTCTCTTTCTCTCTCCGTGTGTCTCAGTCAGTCAGTCAGTGAGTTCGTACGTGGCATTGCTTATTGTTGGTTTAGCTGACTTGTATGAAGGTAGAAGTTCCTCCTGCGTACCAAATCAATGTTATGAATCAAATCTGATAATAATAGTTGCGGTCGTTACGTAACAGTGTGCACCGCACTGTCAACTAATCCACCGTGCCATAAAATCCTACAGAAAGGCCCACTATGGAAATTTTAATAACACAGATTTCATCATCATATATAAGGTTGGGCGGCGGTGAGACAGGACGACATTAGATATCCACGCATAATCTCATCCTATTCCCCACACATAAAGTCGTTGTCGCCAGCCTTGGAGCTATAAAATTTGTCTCACATCGCATACAGCACAATGCACAATACGTACATTACAGTCATTCAGTGAACCAGCTCGCTCGCTATTCTCCCACTATTATTTTATGTTCAAACGTGCTATCTGCTATCGCTACTTTTATCTCGTATACTGCTCTCTAGAAGAGAAAAGAGAGCGCACGGAGGTATCAGCTTGCTCTTCTACTATTTCTTGACTTGGAGAATAACAAGAGAGAACAGAGAAAGAGAGAGTCGATATGCTCGAAACAAATAATTCCAGCTTTGCAAGAAAAGGCCACTGAATGATGAATGAACAGCAGAGTTTGTTTTTGAGGGTTGGTTGGTAGAGCCGGCGAGAGAAATGGAGGGTGTTTTCGCTTCCAGTTGTTGGAGAGTTTGGGGCTATACCGCAGCACCGCAGAAGAGCCTGCTCTTTTATTTCTGCTGAACATGAAAACGAAGAGCAGGGAGAATGAGTTGCATGGCAGGCAATGCAACTGGGAAAACCCACAGTCGAATTCGGATAATATTACGATTAGGGATGAATGAAATGGGTAGTGTATCAAATCATCTATAATCTATACATTGTATGTATGTATGTATGTATATGCGGGCAAATAAGGAGTCTGTGCACGAGTCCTTCGGGGAACTGGAGCAAAGCAAGATAATAGTCATGTGAGTACCACTCACTCTCTTCTACTCTTCATTCACCACCATCAACATAACACGACTCCATCATCGAGGCTCTCCTCAAATGGAGGAAAGTGTAAATTTGACCTTTCCCCGTTCACTCTATGATTAGTGGAGAGTTAATATTAGTACTTTGCCTTGCACAGAGGGAAAAGATATTATCGAAATGGAATTGTTATTTGTGTACTTAGGAGACTTGGTAATATACATACGAAGCGAAGGATCAATTTATACCTCCCTTGCTCTCTGAGTTATGTTACATCCACATACGCATCCTAATAATATTAATCAATAAGAATTTAATTAAAATTGAATCTACACTTATATCTATGAAAATAACACAGGAAGCACTCCATGGGATATAAATCGCAGTAATCTAATTGTGAGCATTACTGGAATAGTGTGCAATCGTAAATTGGTTGGCTGTGTGTGTATACTTACAAAGTGATGACAAGTGGAGAGATGAATGAAGTTTGGGCATGCATCCGGCTGAAAATGAGCGACTACCCGCTCAAAAGCATACATGTTTTTCAGGAGAACCCCTACAGCAACCCCTAAGATGTTTATTATGGATATCGACAGGATTTAATAGCTCGATGGCTTTTAGTAGAGAAAATTTCCTCAGAAGATTCTCTCGTCATTTCCATTAAAAGTAATTAGGGAAAAAAAGAGAAGAAGCCGGCTCGAGTATTTCCTATTTTCACAACCAATTTGTTTTGCACGCATTTTGTGGAGATTGTCAGTGGAGATTGTTTTGGAGATTTGCTGGGAGGAGAATATAGAAGCATGTAGCTACTTTTCCCGTTTTAATTAACCCACAGTGTGTACATGTCTCTTGCAGAGATTCCATTGGTTTTTCTACATGAGTTGGCAAAAACGGTCTGGTTCCATGGACGTAGGAATTCGTCTCGGCTACCTCCGTTGCTTCGTCGTTCATTCTAAGAAAATTTCCTCACAGTGCACTTTGGGCATTAGCCCATATTATGGACTCGATGTGTGCTTGTAGTGGAACGTGCTTTTAAGAAAACAATTTTCCTCTGGTTCCTTCCTACTTTGGTTGCAGTTTTGTAAGTATGGTAGCTACTTTGACTGATTTTTCCGTTTGATGAGCCAACCGTGGGCAACATAAGGCAGAAAGTTAACTTTTTTCTTGTGGGTCTATACAATGCACAGGATTAAGGAAGAGGAAAGAAAGGATTGACTTGTTCCAACCTATTTTATTATTACTGAGGCCGTCACACGGAGATTCCGGACATTATCCACAAGTTCTATTCCTTGGAGAAAATAAGAAATAATGTCCCCCCTTATGTTCCGAATACAATAGAGCAAGTTATCTTTACGTCCTGCTTGTTCCACAAAGTATTTCCCAAATCTAACAGTCCACACATTGGGAAGGAAATGGTTAGGCTCTCGAAACGCGCTTGTCCATTATAGCATAAATGGGGGCAGCTTTGATAAAGACATTTGACAGGAACAGAAAGAGCCACACAGAGCCAGAGAAAGAGAAAATAAAAAAAAAACTATTTCAATCCCTGTGGTGCTTTTGTTTGTACAACTTACTTAGTACACCTTTCCAGAGAGGAGCAGGAGCACCATGTAACCGTCTGTCTACTAGTAGTACATCCTATTGCAGTAGCGCGTATGAATGTCCAGGGAATAGCAGAGCCAGACTATATCCAGCGTATAAATTCCATGTAGTACACATTGTTACTAGTACAACACTGCGAAACTGATTGACTTGACTTGGAACGAAGCTAAACACATCCCAATGAATCACACCGATTGACTGACTGAGTGCATCGAAATGCTTATTGTGGAATAGGCTTGCTGCTGCTGCTGCTTTAGGTATGGGCCAAAGCAGAGAGGAATCCACCAAGCCTTGATTGCTTTGTTTGTTTGAAGTTCAAAGACTTGACATTGATACGGATGAATGGTGCCTTCTTTTCTAATTGAATGTAAACCTACTTTTTATATATATTTGATTTAGCCGATTCATTTCGTTTCGTGTCCAATCACCTTTAAGAGAGTGTTCTTCTGTAGCACACAGCACAGCCAGCCGCAAGAATAAACAGTATTGAATGCGGACAGCTCTCGGCACTGCATCTTTTGTTTACTTGCGCGCACTTTTATGTAAACGACACTAGTGACAATATAATAGGCTTTCCCATCCCCCGTATATACCTACAGATCTATACTTGGTGCGTGGTGGGCGAAAATAGTATGTGGGGGATCTATAGAACGCATGAAAATGTTGCGGAGCATTTTTGTGGATGTATTTAGGGTTTAACTGCACACGCAAGGTAGGTTCGAGCTGAAATGTAGTCATTAGCCTGCACGTAGAGTGCTATGGTAGTTGGTAGGTGAACAAGACAGTTTTGAGGGCTGCAGCAGAAAAGTTTTCCCATTTGAATGTGTTTTAGGTACACTTATAGTGTACATTTCCAATCATTGACTAATAGAAGCGGTGCACACAATATGCGAAAGCCAGCAATTCCACACTATTTCCCGAACAGCATACCACAATACAATAAGCTCGTTTATAAAAAGGGGAATGTGATTGAGAATCGAGTTTGTTGATTTGATGGCGATGTGATGTAGAAGAGCAGACATGCAAAGTTGCATGTGTGTACTAATACTACAAGCTGGTAACAAGACAAAAAGGGAAAAGACGAATACGAGGATGGAGACGTAAGAAGAAGAACTATCTGTGTGTGCAAATAATAGCACGAGTCACAAGCAGAAACTTGGAGCACTTTGTATTTAGTAGTAAAGAGAGAAATTTTGGAATGAAAAGCAGATATTTTATTGTGGAACTTGTAGGGAGAGACAAGGCCGTGGCTTTAAGGGAAAACATGCGGCAGAATGACTCCTCTTAATGACAGAATAGAATGAAAAGTAAACTGGTAAATAAACGGTTGCTCATCGGGGCCGCCTCTGCTTAATGCAAAATTAAGCATCAAAGAGGAGCTTTCTGTCTCTGTGTGTGCAGAGTGTGCAAGTCGGTACTGTTCCATCCACCATGTAAAACCATGTGTTTCTCCTCCTCCTCGATCCTCCCTTGTTCTTCTTTTTGTTTGGAAAACTATAATGTCAATTGGTGCGGCCGCTTGCTAGCTCGCTCTAAAATAAATGGCTATCGCAGTTCGAGTATTTACTATTTGTACAACAACCTAAGAACAAGAATAGTTGTACTCTGCTCTCGCTCTTTAATTCCACGTATCGTTGCTCTATAGCTTTTATTTGCTGTCATATCACAGTTGGTTGGATTCCTTTCGATTTTCCTTAAAGACGAGCCTCTGATCTCGAGAGAAAGTGTGCGCATCATGTGCGTTTGTTTATGTGTAGCAATGAAATTGAGCTGAGAAACTAAAATTGGCACTTGGGCTTCAAATTATTGGCCTGTATCACGTCTTTCATCACCATCTCTATTCTCTGTTAATTCTTAAGCCCCTATACTATATACATGTATGTACCATATATAATTATATAGCAGCTTGCTCTCAAATTGGATTATAATATATCCAGTTGTATTTGGCCATTCTAATACATACTAACACACTACAGTACACATAATATTATTACAACGTGTACGACAGCAAAATCTTCAGTCTACTGCTGATTCTCTTAGAAAACATCTTTCAGCATGTCCTTTGGGGAGGCTTTGATCCCTTTGAAGATGACGAAGACGCAGAACAGCGCTTTATCATCAATACATCAGCTTGTTTACGATTTCATTCTGTGTGTACGGTCGTGTGTGTGTGTGTGTGTACATAAACAAAGGAAAACATGAGAGAGACTACGCTTTCGTATAAATAAAGCAATACATAGCACCGAGAATAAATAATGCAAATACGATTAACCTAAATATTATGCACAAAGTGCGTACATAATGTAAAGTAATGCAATTGGAAACTACATTAACGATTCATCATAAAACGGTTGGAAGGCATATTATAATGGCACTTGGGAAAGGACTCTTGCTAAAACTCTACATCCTACCACTACTTACTTCTAATGGGATTGCTGGAATGAACGGCAGTTCAAAATTCCCATCGACAAAGGGTCTCTCTGTCTCTGTCTGTCTGTCTGTGCTCACGACAGCCATTTCACGAGAACAAACAAAATGCAACGATAAAATATCGTGTGGAATAATAAGTCACCTATAGGCAATGAATCAGCGGAAGTCGTTCTTTTTGCTAAGTAATAGCGAGCAGTACGGAAATCAGCATAAATATCAATGAGCGATCTCATCTCTTGAGAGAGAGAGAGAGGCCACGGGGCTTATCTTTAATTATGTTTTGCAGTCAGAGTCGAGTCCACTGATTTCTATGCTGTGTATGCACATTCTGATCTGATGCAGAGGAGAGAGAGAGAGAGAGGCTCACACGAAAGTCCACCACTGCTCACGAACAACTCCATTTTTTGCAACAACAACAAATGATGAGCCAACAATGGTAAAATATTGCTCGGCCACATTGGAAATATTTCACAGTGTGTGCGGCTTACTCTTTACAAGAAGAAAGTGGTTGCAACAGAATTCAAATGGTCTAACCGACGACAATAAGTACCAGTTAATGCAATGGACCCACAACCGGGCTCCATATAATGTATTCTTATTTGTGCATAATTGTAACGTTGTGATGTGTGCACGGTTGAATTGCTAACCCTGTCTACCTTTGCATACACTTTCAGAGTTATTCCAATGGGACTGTATAGAGATTGTGAGTGTGTGGGGATTTTTGGGGTTGCATGACTCAAAGGATTCGTTCTCCGTACTTTAGTCTGTACTACAATATTAAAAAGCAAATAGAAAAGTATATGAACGCAATGTATTATTGTGTGTGGTGTATTGCACGTTGTTGACTAAAAGAGTTTTATTATCGCATGCAGCACATTGCGATGCAAAGCCCAAGACTCACTCACTCAGCCGCACAACACAGAGCTATCATAATAAAGTAAGTTGGATTTTTTGTCGATAGCCTGCCTCTTTTCGTACACCATAAGGCGAATTGCCTAACAATATGTAAGTAATAAATATAAAAGTATGGAAAAGCCTAAACTATAATATGTAAGTAGCTATGCTATGTCTGTGTTTGTGTACTGTAAGCCGTGCTCTCTCTCTAAGAAGTCACTGATTCAGCGTTTGCTTTTGTTGTACATATTTGGTGGTATTTTCAATTCATACTCTTCCATTCGCTTACACATTCATTTTATTATTACATGCTACATTCTATGGATTTTCTATTAGCACTAAATGCAAGTTCAGTTCACCATAATAATGAATCCACATAATATGCAGTAGAGGTCGGACCGCTCTTTTACATAATTGCATACAATAGAAAACACGTTATGCTTTATACGCATTTAAATTAATACAGAATTTAAATGAATGATTGAGCGAATCTCTCTGTCCACTATTTTTCTGCTAATGTCTACCTGAGCCTGAGCCGCTATAATCCCATGCGGTTGAGTCGTTGTGGCTTTATCATGATAATTAATGTCTTAGAGCAGAGGTTTCTACTGTTTTCATTAGCAGTAGGAATTATATGGGAAATATCGAACAGGATCCATACACAGGTGTTGAATTCAATTAAGAGAATGGTTTTAAAAATCGAATTAATCATGTTTTAAGCAGGAGTTGCATTATTCGATTAGTAGAGTCTACCTCACTGAATGAATCGTTCCAACTCTGACAGCTACGAGCTACCTAAACGTAATTTTTCCACAATTTCACGTCATTCGTCGCTGTATCTGTCTAGCTATCGAACTGAACGCCATGTAGCTGAAAGCTGGTAGTATTTATTATTTTATGGGTTTGTGTGGGCAGGGGAATATTAAAACTGTTTCCTTCTACTTGTGTGAGCCGGATTGTGTGAGAAATGGAGGTGAGTCTCGATGCCGCATATTGTGGCCTTTTACGAAGGATTCCACGTTGGTTACTTAATTGAGAACCAATGGTTTCTTACTGTAGGCACTCTTTTCTGACTCGTTTCAAACAACAGCAAATAATATTGTATTACACTGCCTTTCCCAATTATTACATGCATTAGCCCATTTTCATGTACTCAACAATTTCGTAGTATATATTTTACAGTTTAAAGATTGCCCTGGCTGATAGCTTGCATACTTTCGTGTATTTACTACGTACAGAAATATATTTTACTGCTTACATTTAGTTGACTATGTGAGGGGAAAATGAGTAGAATATTTTTCACGTTCATGGAACAATGGGAAATATTTGACTACAGTTGAAATTAGGAAGAAAGGGGAAAAAAGAATTTGTTGGAAAACAGCATGTCAATAAATAAGAAACTGGCTCTTGAGACAGAGAGAGAGAGAAGCAATTCGAATCCACTGAAGCGACCCACGCTAACTATGACCCATATCAAAGCTTAGTAACCTATAGGTTTCAGATAATTTAGAAAATATTTTACTAACAATAAATGTACTCTGCATACAAGCTTAGGCAAAGTTCAGCCGTATATGCATTGTGAGTGACTTATAGAGGTAATCTACATATTATTTTTGGATGAGCTCAAAGTAAGTAGAATGTAGAAAGTTAAGTTTAGATTCTAATTCTGACAGATTTACAATTGTTCTAGATTTGATGAAACATGGATACTTCTTCGTGCAATTATAAGAGCCACTGGAGCATTTCTTTTGCACACCAGTCACAGAGTAACAGAAAAACGCAATTTTTAATCTTTGAGTGCCTGCACAGAACCTGCACAGAACATGAACACATTTGGTGGTGGTAGACACTATGCGCTCCAAATATGTAACAATAAGCGTGGAATTCTTGCGAAATCGAGCTATGCTAATGACGCTCTGAATTTACGCACTTGAAACAATTACCCACGACTGTGGTTTTGTGGCTCACGTTCACCATCACTCATTCCCATAGCCGCCTATGTTTACAGTATGTATACATACATAATCATGAAACAGGGAAACTTTATTAAATTGTGTTTTGTGTTCACTAATGAAATTCAATAAAGTGACTCTGTAAAGCTCTTCCTCCAGTTTCTAATAAACTTAGATAGTAATACAAAAACAGGAGGAGTGCGGCAAACTTTCAATTATGTGAAAAAATTGACCCTTGACATGGAAATTGGTATTTACAGGAAATTTGTCTGAGCATGTAAATGATTGCTTCCTGTTGAGAATCCAACTTGATGTAATCTTGCGGAGATAGCTTCAATTTCAGACCACGGGAAAGGTAATCAGTCGGTTTCTTAAGTGAATAATTGAATACACATGTTAAGTACATATTTCCTATTATCAGTTTCCGTCTACAGTTTCCTATTTGTGGCTACACACATTTCCACAACACCACCGACATTAACAAAACTTTTCCCTACACAATTCCTTCTACAAGCTAAAAGATATAGGCAATAGTGATACATGATAGATACTAATAGGTAATAGTGACAGAGTCAAAGAGAGAGACAGAGAGCGAGAACGTTTGCTAACACATTTATTTACTTATTATCGTTTGAGTGACCCATGGGAAATCTTCGTCCTGTGTATGTATCTACTTATGTATAGTAAAGCTTAAGCTGACACAGTGAGAATGTACAGAGAGCTTCGAGTAACTAGTGCCACTTATACCTTAAAATAAAGATAAGCTTTGACTTGTACTACCTTCGTGTAGTAGTCTATGTACAAATTGAGACGAGTCGACAATAAAAGTGAACAAGGCAAACCAACCAACAACCTGAAGAAAAAGACGAAGAAGCGGCTAGCGGAAAGAATGGGGGGATAGGACAGGAAGAAGGTCTTGTAAGTCACTATACAAGTACTGTAGAGAGCCTGGGAAGTATTCCATACAAAGTATGAATGGTTTTCTGGGCTTCTTTTTCTCCTAAAGAATTCACTTGGTGCAATATACAAGCATACATGTTAAAAGCGCACAAGATGATATACCACCAACAAGCCAACCATCACAATAGGAACGCTCTTTATCCTTCGATGAATACAGCATTAGATTTCTATATCTTATTTCTCTATTATCCAGAGCAACATCACTCTGCACAATATAATAATAAAGGTGTATATACATATCTGCTGCAGACATCTGAGAGAGAGAGAGACGTAAGCAAACGTGCACCGGTCACCACCTGAAGAAAAATGATGCGGTCATTCTGATGGAAACTATAACTAAGTGAATATATAAGTAAGTGAGTAACGTATTTAAAGCTCTAATATAAAATACGTAGGAAACTGTAGAAAACAGAAAAGTCAAGTCATGGAATCTGAGAATGCGAAATTAATAGGACGCGGAGAGGAAAATTGTGTGTGCATTTGTTGGTGGTGGGAGATTTTTTTGGAACCAAGTCAATTCCGTGTGCAAACAAGAGTCCAATGTGACTTTGTGACTGTGTGTGTGTGTGCTGTGTCTTTGTAGACGCCAGACAAATAATGAATTTGCCGATGACATGACCGTTAAGAGAATTCGGGACGGAAACGGGACTGGTTGATGAAGAAGAGGGCGGTTGGTGGTGATGGTGGTGGCAGAGGAAAAGAAATAGGCGCAGGTGTTTGTTCAGCCAACAAAGGACACAATGCACACGGCTATTTACTTACTGACACCTTTATGGAAGGAAACCATGACCGATTGTGTAGCTGTAATGTGCATACCTGCAATTCTATACTCACTCAATGACTGAATGCCTTTATGGTGGCTCCAAATGGAAATATGCTGCATAATAACAGATAATATGCTTTGTAATTGTATACCTCTTATGCTATGTATATATATAGTCGTTGGAAAATTACTTGCAATATTATTAGCCTTTGTACACAGAGAAAAGTGCTGACTGCATTCAGAGAGAACCTGCTATTCCATAGGGCGCACAACGGCAATATAATAATAAAAGTGTGCATTTCTACTGAAAATCAAGAGGAAACACATGACAGAGACACTACACACAATTCTCCTATTACTGCATGGAGAGCGAAGGCGAGAGAGGAAAATAATTCATCACTTACGAACAGGTACAAGTTTTGGGTCGAAAAGTTCCGCTTTCGCCTCAAGTTCATCCAGTCTCAGTTTGACACTTCGGACACGTTTGCCCACTTGCTCGGTGAGGACGGCAACTTCGGTGAAAATGGAGCCAGCCCGGGTAACCAGAGATGCGAGCTGTCGCAACACATTCACCAACGTCCCATTGTTCACCGCAATGAATTCCGAGTCGTTTTTGGCCAAATTCAACTTTGTCGAACTCAACTTCACCGGAGTCACCGTGCTGTGTATCAACGGCATCCCGAACACGTCGTCGTTGCAGTGGCTGTGACCGCCGCCGCCTACCAGCCGCCGCCGCCTCTCACTCAACTGGTTATCTCTACCTCTATGTACTATTGTGTTGCACAGACACACAGATTATTACGTTGTCACGTACATCTACTACACTAAACTGATGCACAACACAGAGAGTCAGAGAGAATCTAGACAACAAGTACAAGGACGATTTGCAGAATAGAAATGAGACTCGCTCCTGCCTCCACCAACTGCACACACACAATACAATGGCTTATAGGAGATTCTGTTGCTGACAACATTCACCTTCCGACTCTCACTCAATACTATCTTCTTGTCGTATTGTTGTTGTACTACACATGGAGCCACAGCTCGATAAATGTCTCACGCTTTTCTACACAGTTCTTCAACAGACATACATGCACACACACAAGTACAGATACAATGTAGATATCTTGGCCAGGCCACTGAAGGATATTATCTTCCTATCAAGTTGCAGTAGAAGATCTTTATTATTTCTCCTTGCTACTACTCACACAGACACACATACAGAACACAGAAATCCTAACTAAGTATAATTTCTAACATATATGACACGTTACAGCACCAATACACAACAACTAGTAGTCAGTAGACAGTAGCATTAGATTTCTTGATTAACCAATGCAAAAGGCATCTGTTTCTTCGTAGTCAGTAATACTAAAGATGAATTTTATTTATTGACACTAGTGTAAACTTGCTCATACAAAGGTAAAACGACACCTGTGTATAATTTTGGTGTTTTCCTCGTGTTCCCCATCTTTTTTGGACCTGGTAGGTAACCGCCGCTTCCCTGCTTCAAACTACAATTTGGCATTTTTTTGTGGTTCTTAGATTCCATTCTTCGTTCAGTACTTTCCAAAGACTTTTCACCGTTGTCGCTTTTCTCCTGAAAAGTCGGTGCTTGAGCCACCAAATTCCGTAGAAATTCATGGGGATTTTATCAGGTGATTTGAAAGGGACTTCTTTATTTAAAATAAAAGTTCTGACCAGTTTGGCCTTCACATTTTTACATACGCCTGTGTGTGACGTTCCTTGTGCGACGAAACAGCTTTATGGTGGACGAGCTACCGTTGCACAGTCCTCTCCGTGCAATTTGGGGATATGTCGCTCCGGTAAAAGTTTTAAAACGTAGTCCACATAGTGTTTGAGAGTTCATTTTTACCTTTGGGGGTAATTTAATTAGGGGAAGCACACCACGGTCAGTCGTTGCACTTACCACCATGAACCTGTCGTCGCACTTTTCCTTTCTCTCATTTGTGAACGTACCGATTTCGTGTGGGTCCTTAAGAAGCAAAACTTAGGCGGTCCGTTGACGTCCCCCATAAAAAAAAGCGCTGCTTTTAATGTGACAACGTCTTTGTACCTGTCACCAGTCAAATGACCCTCCTAGAGCTTCCGGTACTTTTGCTTGTGAGACTCCTTCAAGGCGTGTACAACTTGCTTTTTCCGAGTCAATTTTTTCTGATCATTGACTATAACTGCATTAAGTGTTGACTGCGATACCTGTGGTTACATATAGTCTCTTTTTGCGCCATCGGATTCTCTTTCGAGGTCAACAGATCAAGTTTTTTAATAAGGGCCGAATTTCGGACTTTCACCGGGTACAAGTTTGAAGTAGCGCACCATCCATTTTCTCGAGCCTGCCTTCTTTTGCCTTCGGAATTGAGGATACGGTACACGGGCTTTCCAGAAATGTCCACTTTTTCTTCCTGGTGATGCTGGAAGGCTAGTTTTCCGCTGCAACTAGCCTTGGAAAGTGCTTTCACAGACACTTCAACGCTGGGGTGAATTTTTGGACCCAATTCAAATTATATAATAAGACTTGAAGTGTTAAACGATAGCTTAATAGCTGCTCTTCAAAATACTAATTGCTGTAATGCGCTCAAAACATTTATTTTAGCGCTAACACGGATTTCTACTAGTGTCAATAATGTAAATTCATCTTTAGTACAAAATAGAGTTTCACGCAGACTTAGATATTCGCCTACTTACTTCCTCCACTTTGAATATATTTATATGGAGTAAGCCAGGCTTTGCAAAAAAAATTGCATAAAATTTTCTTTCTCCATGAAAAATAGGTAAGCGATGTGTGGTCTACTCTGATTCTTTGCTGGTTTACTTTATTTATTATAGACACACCTGCATAAATGAAGCAGCAAAATTTGAACTGCATCAGATTGAATAGAGAGCTACTTAGACAAATGCTTATGCACTCGTGGAACACAATGCAACTTAACTGATCAGCCAAGAGGGATATTATTTGCAGGAGGTACTTTGGTCTCGTTTGCTGTGAGAGAGACCATCTAGTACTTATATAGTTTGTGGGAGACACGGTCTTGAATTGCAAATCTGAATGATCGAGTCGCGGCACGTTTTACCTATAGTGGGAGTACAAAATATTCAAAAAGTTTAAAATTCAATGAAAACTTAAAAGTGGACTACATTCTGGAAAATTTGGGACAAAAGGCTTTGAATTTATTTTGACGATATTTTCAAATATTAAATGTAATACAGGAATTATATGTCAATAAATGACAATATTATTATTATTAAGGACAAACAATTGTCAGAACATTAAAGACGTTTCTGACTATAGCTTTAATATGTGTGGCTGTGTAATCGCCTAATCGTCTTAGCTGGTTAAATGTAGTAAAAGATGTTGTTGCTTTACTCTGAGTCTTATACGGTTACTATGCAAAGATAATTGATGAATAACCTTCACCAGGGCTTTCTGCCCGAGTAATGGTTTAGAGCCAAGTATTAGAAATGCTACTGCTGCAATTATAGAACACGAACGTTGTGCCTGAATTAAATGCTAGTGCACGCAAATGCCAAACATTCATTCATTACTTTAATTCAATGTGAATACACTGAAATCCATGGAACTGGTGTCAGAAATAGGCCAAAAATATATTTTTAGCCTAGATATATTAGGGAATTTCAAAATAGATTTGAATTTGTCTATAAATTGTATTTATATACATTCCCGAATTCGCAGAAAAATGTTGTAGTTTTATACATAAATACATTTATAGAATTCATTTAACCAAAGCACAGGGACATGTTGTGTGACTTTTGATATTTGCCATCCCCTTTTCATTAACTTTCCGAGTACAGTGCTCCCTCAGCCCGATTTACATCCAGCTCTCATAAAAAAGGAATTTTATTAAAAAGCGGAGATCCGCTCTGTAGGCGGTTGGCCAAATGAGTTTTTAAATGCTTTCTATGCAGTGGCTGTAGTAAGACAGGCTGCTGGGAGGTAGTGGTGGTGGTGGTTGTGGGCGTCGGGGCGAAGGAAGTCAAATCAATTCTACTACAGAGCAGTAATGCGATGACACGATACCAAAAACAACTGAATTCAATCACTAATTAAATAGTCAGACGGGAGCGCAATGCAAAATGGTTAAAAATCCAAAGATTTCCATTTCTCCAGCAATATTTACTACTGGTACTAATGAGAAAATAACACACGGGGAGGAAACTTGTGCTCTGTGCCTAAGAAACTTTGGCTGTACTAAATACGGCAGAGTACGCCAAATGTAAAATAATTTGTCGCTTGACTTTTGCCGTGTAATTAACAATTTCTAAATCAATTACCGTAGTCCCTAACAGGGCTTATAATCGCTACACATTTCTTCAGTAATAGAAATTACAAAATGATTGCACAATAAGGTAATAGCAATTAGACAGCCTTTTACTTCGGATGACTGTGTATTGTAGCAAAAGGGAGCGTGCTTTATTTTTTCTATTTAATTACATTTTTCCTTCGATATTTCACTGTCTTTCGTCGAGTGAAAGATTGTGTTAATTGGAAGCGTCGTTTTGGGATGAGCAAGTGTGAGAAATGAGTTTTGCTGAATGGCTGTGAGTTGGAGTTGCACTACAAAGACAAAAGTCAACGTGGAAAAAGGAATCAACCCTATATATGCGTATAAAATAGCACTCCCTCTTTACTATATTGTTAACAGAGAGTTAGAGGGTATGCACATATAAGCAATATTTCCAGTGAAGAACTGAAGACTCGGTTTCCGACTTCCCGGGCCTCCACTTTGCTTTGCCAATTTATCCGAGCATACCAAATGAGCATTTCGGGAGTTTTGTAAGAGCAGAATTGTCGACATCATAGTGCCTCCTCTTCCCAAAAGTGCAGTCGTCCACACTGAGAGTTTCAACAACTTGACATATACGCACTCTACGCAAAATGTCTGATCGACTGCCGCACTAGGGGTATTCAAGAAACTTTCCCTTTTTTGTTTGTATGTTTTTGTTACACTCAATTTTACAGAAATTTATTTGTGTAATATTTGCGAAATTATACGTTCGTATTGTGCAGTCGATATGGTATGTAGTAAAGGTACACTGACAGAGAGTAACAGGACGTGTTGCGAAAATTAGTTACTATTTTACCACTAACCTTATATTTTCTTCTTACACCTAACAACCAGTGTACTACTAATTGTATGTTTATTTGTTTTTTGTATTATTTAAACATTTTCACAATTTTATAAATTCTGGCCGTTCTGAAATTGTTGAGTGAATACCCCTATTGTTTATAGTATTCCCTCTCGAATTTACTTCTACAGATAGTGGTTGAGATTAGAATGGGAAAAGGAAACAGCGCGTTTTTGCGGCGTTATGGGCCGTGGCCAAAACTGTATAGATTATGCACAGTGCATTGCTTCCTCTCGCATTAATATAAACCGACATTTTCAGACTCCTTCTCTTAAGTTCACATCACATCACATCCAATTCAAAGAAAACAGTTTTTTTCGCTGGCATCACTTCTTCTTCCATCCATCCAAGTCCACCTTTAACATTCTGTGAATTAATGTCAGACCAAAGTAGAATATATGGAAAAAGATTCAAACAGGGATAAGAAAGCGAATTAGGATCAGTGTTCAATCGTCCAGGATCAAGATCAAGATCACTATACTTTTACCTACAACACAGCCATCCTAAAGATGGAAGGTTTTTTGCATTACTTTTTATGCTCGAATGTTGCACTTGCGCTCCTCTCAAGTCAAAACTGTATCTTCACACTACGCACTATGTAAAACAATAGTTTCACAAAATGTGGACACTTGTTATACATACGAACATTTATTTTATCTGCATCTACTATTGTCAAGGGAAGAAAGAATTCGGAGACTTTCCTCAAGGCTCAGGCACATTGAGGAAATATACAGGGTTTTTCAAAGAAAACCTCGACCCATCATAAGTAATAAGAGTATAGGATCGTTCACACAGTGAAAAAATGTGAAACCTATTCATGAAGATTTCCCTTTTCCCATTATCCTTATTAGGACTCACAGAATCGAAGGCCTGGTCATAAAGAACTATAAACCTTAAAGTCTGCGACCTTGAGAGTGAGATCTCCTTCCAATTGGTCGTCCACAGCAAATCTGTACAAATCTGTACATAAATAAAACAAAAGTTGCCAAATGTTGGACAAAATACAGTAACTACGAACAGTTCGTGAGCACTGAGTTATAGAAGCTGGTTTAAACTTGCAACAAAGGATACACGGGTTTTAAATGTGTGCGCTTTACTGTTTCCCTATGAATAAGTAAGCTAGACTGCAGCCACCAAAGTGGCTACTACAGAGTAATATGTAAAGCTATTAATGCTATTGAAAGGAATAAGTAGTAGTGGTAGTAGCTCGTGTAGTAGTCAATACGTAGTTGTTGTATTGGAATAGAATGGTCGTGTCGAGAGCTAATTATTAGTAATTTATGTGCCGGCACGCACAACACAGTTGATGAGAGTGGCTGCTCTATGAACTATAAAATATCTCTTGCGGAGAAAGTAAGGCGAATGAATGATTCAGCAGCAGGTCGAAGGGAAACATAGAAAATATCCCAGAAATCAGACACCACAGTGAAGCGCCCGATGCGGCTGTTGTTGTGTGAACGACTCACTGTGTTCTACTTCTTCAATTGATAGACCGACTTACTCACTTATTCACTTTGTCATTCTCCGTCAATTCTATATCCTTTATTATATTACGAAAGTGCACGCACTATAGCCAATGGATGACACGAACGCACTGCCATATACATTGTTAAGGACAGACGTCGAAATATTACGAAATCACTTTTTACGTATTCATGTCGCACCCCTGATGGCCGACCCCACCTCACAATGCACATCGATATCGATAGGAAGGAAATTCCCAGAATTTCATGAAAACGGATAAAAATTCCTTCTGGTTGTCACCACCACCACCAATCAATAAGCCAAAGAAATTCCTTTGATAGTTTACAGCTCAGTCACCATCAAAAAGCCAGACAGTAGCCAAGAATGACAGACAGACCGAATGAATCCTTTTCAAAAGCCGGCTAAATGCTCAAATTATTATAATCTCACGGTAATAAAATATTCGTGGCTTCAATTCAAACGGATTATTACGCTACTGTATATGTGAACTGCGCAATTACATAAATGCACTAGTAGAAACTCCATTTAATATTTGCAAAGCCTTTAGTTCAATGTGTCGAAATTGTCTTTATAATAAACTGCCGGCCACAATTTAGATTGCTTGTAGCCACTCCATGATACATGGAGTAGTTCATTAGTGGGCCAAGTGAATTGATTTAAGAAGCATTCATAAATGACACGTCAATTTCCAACCAATAAATTAACTCGGTGGCTCTGTTTGCTCTGAATTCCACTACGGACTTCACTCTCTCTTACCTTTGTTCACATAATGTATTAAAGCGAACAAGCACAGAACAAAATCCGTAATTGTCTTCATAAGTAGAAAGAATTTACAAAGAGCTACAAAAATACACACAGAACAATGGAATGTGGAAACATTGTGAAAAAAGAGAAGACAGGGTTTGATGAGGTGGGAAATGGTTGGGCCTTCGATTGGTCACTTGAAAAGATTTCTTTTAAATATCTCGCTCACACTTGTCTATTCTACTCGATTCTGTTGTTTCTTGAAGGATGAATGTTGCGTGAGTGATAGAGAGTCTCACAGTCAAGACTGTGCGCTGCTTCAGTTCAGATGAACAAACAAAAGATTCCTTTTGTGACGGTTGGACGGTAAAATGATGCATCGCCTTCGATGGTTTATTTAATGTCCATGATTGTGTGTGTGTGTGCTAGTGGTGCTTTATTGTATGTAGACTGTAGACTCTGCTTCCTTAGCTCTGTGGCACGGTTGAAGTGCAGTTGGGCCATGAGTGTGTATTTTCTCACTGATGCAACAATCATGAGTTGGAAATAATAATGTGGGGAAGTGTTGAGAAGGCAAGGAAGGTAGACAAGACAGAGACAGATCGGCAGTGACTCAGCCGAAATAAAAGAAAAGTCCTTTGTATCAGCATTGTCAGTCATTTTTTGGTAGAAATATCGAGCGACCGATAAGCGAACGGTGGATGGGAACCTTTCCACGCATTATTACAATAATAATGATACATTCTAGTCAGATGCAAAAGGGAGGCAATTTTGAGGTATTTGGCCCCAGAGGGACTGCTTACATATTTATAGGTCTTGAGAAATAGAGAGCAGGGAATGATGGCTATGCATTCATAGGAAATGAATCTCACAACTAATTAGCTTGCACACACAAACAATACGGGCATTTCTAATTGTGGAATAATGCCTGATGTCTGACGTAGAAAATATAAAAAGATTGTGTTCTATACATATTTTAAAAATTTTCTTTTTTTGTATTGCAGGTAGCGGCGTGGGGTTTGGTGGCGGGAACTACCACCTGGGCTCGGGAGATGCTCTCGATGCCTTAAGCCCCGGGCTGAGTTCATACCGGACGGAGCGCAGCGGCTCTGACGGCGACGGAGAAGAAGACTCCCCACCCACTCACCGCCATCCCCACAATCAGCACACCCTGGGTCTGCCACCAGCTGGAAATCCGTCCAACTCCCTTGGACAAGGAGGTCAAGAGCCCAGTCACGTGAGACAGGATCGTGAAAGAAACCTTGCCGCCGTCTCCCATCACCTCAACTCCCAGTCTCTGCGGCGGAGTCGCGGCAGACCGTCCGCCTCCCTCTACCAAAGCCCCGTCGGTCACACGACCACCACCGCTGCCCTCCTTCAGCAGCAGCAGCAGCAGCAACAGCAGCAACAGCAACCCGAACGAGAGAATCCCTACCAGCAGCCGTATTTAGGACGCAGCGCTGGTCTTTCAGATAGTCCCACTTCCGAGAATGCCTCCGATGCCACTCTGACCGACTCCGAGCTTCCCTTTGCCAACACACAGTCTGCCTTGCCTCTTCAAAACGGTGAGCACTTATAATATTCCATACATCTGCCACTGTTACACTTCTACACTCCACTCCCACTACGACTATAACGCATGACAATATTTTAATTACTACGTGTACTATAGCACTCTAATATTATTTATACAGTATTACAATTAGTTGAATATCGTGATTTCGCCTGAAACGTTGTCAGTCGAGAGAGAGCTTCGAAAACTTTAGGCCAGCCGTCTGTTTAGCTCACGAGATAAGCACAAATAGGCATTTTAGCCATTAGAGTCTAATGAGACAAGAGAGCACTATTCTCTTCGGCCGATGAAACTTTCTCCTCTGAAGCAGACAGATTGTTCTCTTTTCTCCAATCTCCCTCTGTTACTCTCTCTCTCTCTCTCACTCTCTGTCTATTGTTGCACGTTCTGCCATAATACCATCTTGTTCCACTTTCTTCACTCGTCGTCGCTGGTGGTGGTGGTGGCGGCGGTGGGGATGGTGGGACGGGATGCAGCCTGTATTCACAAACAAGGCCGCTTCATTAAATACACTTCTGTATCTGTGCCAGCCAGCCAGTTCTCCTCTGGTCTGACGTGTACCGTCTAATACTACTACCACCAAAGATCTACATACATTAGTCTATAGATTATAACTGTAGGCGACAACGGTGAGCTCGAAAGAGAGAGAGAGAGAGAAACAAAGAAGAATTTATATGTGCACAGAAGATGAGAAACATTATGGAAATTCAGTCTCGATATAAAATCAAGATTTCCTTGTTTAATGAATGTGGCAGCTCCTACTGGTGCAGCCAAAATGTAGGCTAGTCAATAGCTTCAACCACTGAGCACAGAAAAGCCAACTTTCTCTCTGCGAATAATAAATTATGGTCTACTATTACACTGTGTGACTGTGTCTACTATTACTAGACACAGAGAGAGAAACAGGGTTCATTTTAGCAAACGATGCAAGCACACAAATCTGCAAGAAGAGTACAATGGTGCAATGTGCAAGTTGCGCTTAAACTTACACATTCATTCATTAAAGTCGTCCTGCTCTTTACTTTGATGTCTTGCGCCTACAACTTGTATTTTCATATTACATAATAATGTGCATAAATCATATCCCCATTAAGTGACAAGGCTAGAAGAACCGCGAGACGCTGCACAAGTAATCCAATCCTTTTACTACTGAAATATTCTACAACTTAACGGTATGGCTGTACATGTTAATACATGTAATGAAAAAGATGAAAGGTCCGTCTGTCTCCTATCCACACGGATTTATCTAGGAATTTATCTTTGCCTCTCGTCTGCGGTGCTCGCTACGTTGTCTCCAAGCAAATAAATACACATTAACACTGTAACCATGCCAAGACAGAGTTTTTAGCTTGCGCCATAGATCATGGGAATAAATTTTGCTCTGTCTCTATGCAATACTGTGTCTTCATAAGGTCATTCCATAAGAATCAAATTCTTGATAGTATTGCAAAAGACATTGGAATATTTTTGGCAGTCTTTCAGCATTCTGTCTCATTACTTGGGAACGATGGAAAATTCAGCAATTTGTCTGTCAAGTCAGCATAACGTAGAAGAAGAAATACAATTACTTTAATTCCATAGGAAAAATTGACTACTAGAAATAATATTTGTTTTCTTGATTTTGACAAACTACCGATCTGCCAACTGGTGCCAATGCTGTCGTGTTACAGTTATGCTTACTTCAAATATTGTTCCTTCCTTTTCCCAGCTGAAAAGGAATTCTAATTTAATGACTTGACTTTGAAAATCTTTTTTAAGACAAAATATTTGTAGATTTAGGTATCAGTATAAATGATTGCTCAAAAGGGAACCTTGGAATCAATAGAAAGTATACATGGTATATATCCCGGCAACGGTAAACGTTAGTACGTAGTTCATAAATAAATGGATACGCATAAGAAGTTAGAGCAGAGCCAGTTCATATTATTTCGTATGGAGAGTGTGGAGCTGAGCAGACATTTGGAATGTGAATGAGCAAAAGGAAATCTGTGAAATCATTGGCATTAACATTGTGAAGTGGCAAGATAGAGAGAAAAGGAAACAAATTCGCCGTTGGCCATACTTTTCCTTTTCTCTGTCGATTTCTCCTCTTATGTACAACTTCGTTTCGGCATCGGCTTACTTATGTTCTGTCGGCCACCTTGTCGTCCTCTTATCTTTCTCTCTCTCTCCCTCTCTCACTGTGCCTTTGGATATAGAATGAACACCAAGTAGCGAGAGAGCGAGAGGGGGAGAAGGAGAGATGAAATGGATGCCATGCTAACTATACAAATGGTATACAGACCAGCATGTACATTACGCAAATAGCTACATGCACATATATACATACATCCAATGGATTCACAACTTTATCCCATTAGCATCTAAGAGCGGAAGTTATAATACATATAATGTTCTATAATTGTATACGAACTTGTGCATGTGAAGGCATATCTGTATAGCAGATGATTTCTCGCTCACACATAATACATCCCTATCTCTGTATACATAGAATACAGATATGTGGACTTTGTGCACAGTAGTCATGCTAGTAGTATTTGTAGGTATACAGATTGTTGCCAATGCTGTGATACTGTAACAAATACTGTACGGACGAATGTGAGTAAAGAAGCAAGAGAGTATTTGTACTTGTTAGAGTGACTGGCTTGCTTGCTTGCCTCCTTCGCTATATGCTCGGCAATATAATATGGTTCGAGAGAGAGAGAGAGAGAGAGAGAGAATAGTGTAGTAGCACAGGAAGAGTAAGCTCTAGTAAAAGTAAAGCCAAAGCAAAGGCAATTCAAGTTCCCCTTCTTCGTTTCAACTTCTTTATCGATTTCCTTACCTCGCCTCTTTCTCTCTTTTCTCCAGCAGCAGCAGCAGCAGCAGCAGCAGTACACGCGGAGCGTAGTTAATATAATAGAGCTTATAAGTATAGAGTCGACAAGTCTTGTGTGTGTGTACTCGCACTCACACTTGCAATCCAATTTATACATGGTCTTCAGTCTGGTTCGTTTTCTTGTGCATCCTCTTCAACGTACATTACAAGACTCTTGTCTTTTGTACTACGTAGGAATGAGTAGCAGTATCTCCCAGTCTTCAGTCTCCACTTGAGAGCCAGTCTGCGAGAACCTGACATGAAGACAACGATAGAAATACAACACAAACATATTCGTACGCAGTCTAAACACAATGTCCTATAGATGTGTCTTCAAGCATTGCACATGTGGAGTGTATAGTATTTATATAGATTCGCGTATATAGATTTTAGTACAGGTAGCCCTTCTTATGCAAGTACTATTTATATATGCAAACTGTATTATTAGCTGAAGATGTCGATGAATGCCTACTACGTGTAAATTCACTGGAAGGCATATGTACGCTTACAATGGCCTTATGTCGTCCTGCGTTTATTGTAGCACACACAACAAGGCCTATAAAAAGTGTGGGCTCAGCAGATAGCTTTCATTGTGGAGAGAATGCTTTGTGGTGGTGGTGGTGGCTATGAGAAAGTGGCTTTGCCTACTGACTGCGCACCGCTTTATAAATGAGTACAGCTACTACCTGCAAAAGCGAGGCTATTTTTACTGCAGAGACTTTCTCCTACTTTCTCTTTCAGGAAATACGACCTTAGAATAAGCCTGTGTATGGGTATACGATGTAGGTGGTGTATGCATAGCAGGGGAGAGAGTTGCAAAGGCTTCAATGCCAGCACACGTTGAAATTTTCAGTAGGATTTAAACCGACTGAAATAGCATGAAGGTTTCTCCTGGTCATATATTCAGTGAGAGAAGTGAATGCCGTGGTTTAGCCCACCTTTCCATTGATGGTGGCTCTAAATAACGAAACAGTACGCCCTGCAAAGTAAATGTCGATAAGTGTAAAAGGTAACATATTTTCCTTTTGAAGAGACAGTGGCTCTTCAATTCCAATTTCTACACACCCCCTGTGACATTCACTTTGAAATCCCACCAAAGGGGAACAGGTTGCAATATAGGAGATCGGGGAGAGTCGAGAGTAATGCGTACTGTTAGAAGCACTGTAATGCATCTGACTTGCAACAAAGAATCCTTTAGAGAGAGAGAGAGAATAAATTGCTAGCTTGAATCCTTCGTTTGTCTCTCGATTTGAAAAGACTCAAGATAAGTTCAATCAAGGAAGAAGCCAATGAGAAATAAGTTATGGAGAGAATCATGTCTTGCCAAGTAATTATTCATGATTAGAAAGAGGGACAAATTGAAGTCAGATTTCCACGTTGAATCCAATGGAACTATATAATATTCTCATCTAATTTGGATAACTTCCAAATTTCTTGCCTTAATTGTTCGTATCCTTCGTTGCTTTCTTTCGTCGCTACACTCATCATCAGCTCTAGGCCCTACTCACACTAATTCGTGCAATAGTTCTGAAAAAGTCTCCAGTCGAAATTCTTCACTATTTGTATATGTAGGTGTGTGTTAATATATGAATAAAGGGTTTTGGGTGAAAAGTCACTGGAGCTAAAGGCGAAAGAATATATTTTACTGTGCTTGTCTTTTCAATTCACTCAAACTTATTTTCCCAACAACAAACAAAGAATTCAAATAAAGCAAAATAAATGCTTTTCCTTTATTATTTGTCACTCCTTGCCAAATAAGATCTATTTGCATTTCACTACTCTGTCTCTCTCTCTGTCATATATAAATTCCTGCTGTGTTCCTTTCTGTGTGTCAGTCCATTTTCCCGGAATTAAGTTCGTAATTCATCCAAAACGATATAAATTAACGTATTTCATGTATAACTTGCTCATTTACTGTGCACACTTATTGACGTACACGTTCATATGCCAATTGTCTTGTGGGTTTGCTTGCAATTCTTGTATATATGTACATATACAAAGGTGTAACGATTGTAGCCATTGTAGTGGATGTCTTTGTGCAAATGTGTGTTCACATATGTACAAATACTCAGTCATTCGACAAGGTATTTGCACTGAAGAGCGTCGTCCTCTTCGTTCTGTTTTTGTACGTGTGTGTCTGTGTCTGTGTTTGTGTATGTGTGTGCACACAAATGGAACAAACAACACGATGTGCAGTACAGACATACAACAGAGAGGTACAAGTTGGGCTCACATTAGCAAAATAGAGTAAATAAATGAATTCGCTTAACTAGAAACGATGTCGATGGAAGAGTGAGTCACTCGCCGTGGTTGGAGCAATGCACACAGTGTGTAAGCAGCGAGAAGAGAGAGACAGAGACAGAGCTTGCGACAATATCCTGATTTGTTTGACAAAACTTGAGACTCATTGTTATCCTCATTTCCATTCCACTAATTGTCTGCTTTAACTCTCTTTCTGTTTCTCTGTGAGCTCGACTCACATTGAATGCCATCTGATCTCGATTCTTTCCAAGACTGCTTTAATCCTAGCACACACACACGCTGGTTAACACACACACTGTTATTATACTCAGTCAACGTGTATGTGCTGTTAATCTGATCAACTGTGCCAGCTATTAATTACGTAGTCGTGCGAGAATTCTAACCTTTGTGCACTCGTACATATACAATATATTTACTTTGTAGCGTATCGTGTGTACAAAACCACACTAAATGATCGTCTATCAGAATCTAGTCTAGAATCGTCTAGCTGGAAATCTACATACAATTCCACGGTAAATAGTCAATTCATATTTGCAAAGTCTTGCCATTCTAGAATCGAATAAAATACAATCGACTATTGAATGTTGGATGGAAATCGGAAGCAGACTCCGGCTCAACAATGTTTTCTCTGCGTGCGTGTGTGTGTCTGTGTGTGTAGAATTTTAGTTGAAAGTAGAAATGGAGTTTGTTAACGTAGAAACTTTTTCATTACAATCATACTTGAAGATTTTTATGTAGATATGTAGTTGGTAGAAGGAGAGAGTATCTAGTGAGGTAAAAAATGTCTGTAGACGAAATAAATGTGATGTGAAGGGAATCAAAAGGTTTTCTGAATTACGGGGGAATGGAGTGGAAGGAATAGAGTACTTGCCTACTATTGCCATCGCCTATATTATACAGCAGATAGTAGATACTGGAGACGGTTCGTTGGTAGACTTTGTAGAATGTAATAGTGTCTTCCTCTCTGTGTCTCTACAGTATGGTGATAGCCTCGGGAAAAGTGTGTGAATAGAATGTGTTATGTCCTTCTTCTTGTCTCGTCGAGTTTCTCTTCTTTTCCCTTCTCTTTCTTTCTTTATGGGAAAGTCTGCCTAGTGACATATAGTGGAATATGATGAGCGTATTATGTACCTAATAGAAGTTAGGAATAATGTGTCGATTCACAATCTATGTGAGTTGAACGAAAATGTAATGCAGATAAAAGAGACTGCCAGAAAGACAAAGAAGAGCACGAGAGAGAGAGAGAGCCTGTCTGGATATTGAGCAGGAATGGAAGTAAAAGTTGTGATAAGAGAAAGTAATTCTTCGAGAAAGTTGAAAAACTACACGTATGGCAAATTTGGCGACTGAAAGTAAATATAGAAGAAAGAAAGTATTTGTCGCAATACATGACTCTGTTCAGTCGTGTCTTACTTATTAATATAGTATTTGTTTCTAGTACAGTTAGTAGCATTATACCTGGTATATTATTTTCATAAAACAGACAGAATAAAACAGAGCCAATGAATGATAACTTTCATACCTATACTTAAGACATGTTTGAGAAAGTGTGGTGGTATCTTCTGTGCTGTAGGTCTTACTAATGAAATATGCGAGAACCTGTCATACGGTTTTCTTGTGCTTCAAGACTAATTTTAAAATGCAACATCTTGCATGAAATTCTGATAGTTTTATTATTGAAAAGAAAGAGTCAGTGGCAGTAAATTCCCTCAGATTGGAAAATGACATTTACTCAAGTATTTCATAGGGAAGCAATTTTGTGTGACTAATTGAAGGGATTTATGACAGAAAATGATAACATTAGTGGAGCAATGATGATGAGACATTGAAAAGAAATAAAGTTTGAATGAGATTATGTGAAGAATGGATAAAAGTGTAGAAGACATAAAGAGAAAGCATTAAAGTCAGTCAAAGTCTTTCACTTACAGTGCAGTTAGAATGTCTTGGCTTCAGTTTTCTCTTTGACTTCTATTCGAAGTGGAGTCGTAGACGTAAAACGGACTGACATTCGCAAAGTTCTATTTGTAAGGAAATAGTTTTTATTTGAATGGTACACTTTGTAGGCATAAACTTGTAGGCAGACAGAATACATACATAAGTGTGCTTGCGTAGATATTGTATGTCCCCCAACTTAGGAGATAGCGCAGAACAACCAGAACCATTCATGTTCTCGAGTCGAGTCAAGAAAAGAAAATCAAGCTTTTCTTTCAGTTGCATTTCCTCTGCTCTGAAGGAGTATCTCCTGCGTATCCACAAATACCTTCTGGTTTGTAGCACGGAGAAATATTCCCCGAAATTCCTTAATAGACGAATTCGCAAAGAAAAGTGAAAGTATTAGTTCACGAATATCCATCTCCGTTTCCTTCTTTCTTTCCAGCGAGATCTCCAATTCAGTTTAGTCGTTTGATCGGAGGTGGAAAGCTTCCCTGGGTGACTAGCCAACGAAAAAAGTCTTCTGACTTAAATTTTCCTATTCATTCATTCTTTCCATTTCTGTATCTCTCTCTCTCTCTCTCTCGCTCCAGTATGTAAGTGCTCACTTTCTGCTATTGTAGGCGGTAGAGAAAACAAGGAAATTTTCCGAGTCGTGCAATTCAATGCTCCAGCTCTGCTCTCTCACTCTTTCTCTCTTCTTCAATGTGCTCAACGGTGGCAGTCAAGTCAATACTCCTTTCTCCTTCTCCTTTCACAATTCCAACTCGTCCTTTTCTTTCCTCGTCACTCACTAACCATTCTATTGCATTGTCGTGGCGAAATGGAGAAATTGCAAATTACTCCTCATTTCTTTTATTCTCACACAATTCCATTATTACTACAGTGGCGGAAAAAATTCTATATACCCGGCTTCCGAAAATCATTGGGATATACTAATACACAAGATGTCTATTAATATTAGGGACCACTCACAGGGCCTATACTATTTTGCCCGTATTTCCACGGAGGATTTTTTGTATATATTTACGTGTATTGTGTATATTGTCAAAGGGAAATTGTGACAAGGTGGGTAAACGTATCTTTCATTGTTAGCAGAAAGGAGAATATAAATTTGACCTGGGTTTGCTTGCCAGCAGACAGTCGGGAGTGGGCGAATGAGTAAATTTTATCCCACAACCCATCCTCCCTTGCTTCCATTCCTTTCTCTCTCTCTCTCTCTCTCTCTCTCTCTCTCTCTCTCTCTCTCTCTCTCTCTCTCTCTCTCTCTCTCGCTTAAATGCATTATTTAGCAATGCGTTCTATTGTGTGTCTCCATTGTGTTTTGTATATTCAAGGGTGGTGGAAACATATTAAACGTCTCCACAACTCTAGTCAACTCTTCTGTCGAATTTACCTAGGACTTTTGTCAATTTCTCAGAAGCGACCTGAAGCCGTGCGCACAGTCCATTTCCGGTTGGGTGTTGTTACTGGAGGCAATACCTTTTCACGCTTTTGTCGTGGAAGCAGAGTGGGCGGACCTGACAATGTGGCATCCACTACTACCACCACCAGAAATCATTTATTCTTTGCTAAGCATGCAACCAGAGATAAAGATGAGTGAGATGAAAGAATATTGTGATGATTTGGAGCATTTGCATTGCAAACTCGTTATCGTCGTCTCCAGACCGAAAAATTGACTTTGCATTGCTTTCCTCCTGCCTGGTTCCTAGAGTTGAGCAGAATGGCAGCTCTCTACCACTAATGCATATAGTAACTGCTCTCACTCACTCACTACTAAATATTCCTCACAGTATTTTTGTACGTACACTTATCTGTGCACTGTACTTTACTGTATTAATGTACATTCATATATATATATTCGTTGTGGGCTTACTTTCTCATCTTATCCTCGTGGCTCCTCTCCTTTAGCTAAGCAAGCGTGTAATGGAACAGACAAGTGGCTCTTGTGCATGGAAATCGAGAGAGCTGATTTAACCAATGTAAAGAGCTCAACATCTCTCCTTTATGTGAATGTATATATATATATGAGAATATCTACCTACATCTTCCCTTTATTATGTGCTATCTTGAGTGGGCACAGAACTCTATGGGCCTTACCATGATTAAAATGGTAAGATGGACAAAACTCCACTTAATGTAAACTTTGCAGATTTTATCAGGGTAGCGCACATCAATCCACTAGGCAACAGAAGTTCATGTTGTGTAGTTTCATCGACGAGAATTTTAAATTTTCTGTTCCACATTCTCGCTTGTTAGTGCGCATAACTCAAATTATATTGAAGGTTGCCCTGTTGCATTGTACATTTTTCAAATTGTACATAGATACCTACATATCAAATATTTACTCCATGTACAATCAATACAGCTTTATTTGTATTACAGAATTCTATTTAATCTCTTTATCTTGATACTATTTAGTTCAATTGATGGGGATATGATTGTAATTGTAAGAACATACTTAGCAACTTACACAAGAACCTCTTTTATGTAAATAGGATTTTAGATTGTGTCTTTTTGGTTTGGGGACTTTCTCTTTGGATTGCGTCAATGGAATCCATAAGTGTCTATTCGTGTCCTACTGCAGCACTTACCGTTATGAATGTAAACATATAAATTGTAGGAAATATTGATTTAATTAGGATGCTAGATTGGTTAATAAGGATATTTTCGTTTCAGCTCAGCTTTCTCCCTCGTCTGTTCAGTTAGTTAGTAGGTTGTGTGCTCAGCAGAGAAGGTGGGCAGAGAAGCAGACAGTGAGAGAGATAGACAGACTTATGTTTGCCTCTGGTGAAAAGTTTAATTCAATTTTACATTTGAGTGCGCTGGCTGTGCCGTTCAAATTCGAAGCAAGTTACAAGAAAGCACCACTACAACCAAGTATTAGAAGAGTACACAGACATGCAAGACGAAGGGCATCAGCAATGGTGAATGGGAAAAAGAGACTTTGCCGCGTGCGATGAGCTGAAGAAAGAAGGCCAGACTAACTGAATTCAAGTCAAGTACAAGTTAGAGTTAAGCCAACATAAGCTAAGATGTGAAATAAGATAATTATCACAAGAAGAAACTCGTCTCTCTCTCTCTCTCTCTCTCTCTCTCTCTCTCTCTCTCTCTGCTTTCGAGTTTGGCTTGGATGCAGGTTCCCATTGTTCCCCCGTTCTTATCGTTGCCTTGTCTGCTTATTTACATAGAGGAGAGAGACTCTCTCTCTCTCTCACTCTCACTACCACGAGAAAGCGAGCGAGTGAGATAGATGAAGACTTTGCCTTCAGCTCTTTCATTTGGCTCATTCTGCACAGACACTAGGCACTAGGAATTATATATGGACTACTGCAGAATGTGACTATGGTGGTTGTATACCTTGGAAAAAGGGTCTTCTTTGGGTGAGTCTCTCGTTGAAATGAGTTGTTGAGTGCGGTGTGAGAGCGGGCGGGCGGGAGTGGTCTGGTCGACTCTGTCTACGAGAAGAGAAGAGAGAGAGAGAGAGAGAGAGAGAGAGAGAGAGAGAGAGGAAATGAATGGGACGAGAAGGAGTTAGTGAGAGTGAGAGTCCGCTGTTTGTGTATTTCACGGGAGGCTGCCGATGAAGATGATTAGTGTTGCAAGAGTGGAGGAGAGAAAATAGAATTATTTCGAGTATTCCACTCGCTGAAAGGCAGACACAGACAAGGAATGAGTTTAACTTGCTTAGGTTACAGCTAAGCCACATAATACAGATACACATGGAGATACTGTGCACAGTTCTTCCATGCTGCCAACCTCCCGGTATATGCAGAGAGACGCACTGCCACAGCGAAAGAGGGAAAACAGAGGTCTGCACTCTCTCATTCGCACGCTATGCTCTGTCTATCCGTGTAACAGAGCATAGCAGTGTCTCTCTATGTTGGTGGCTGTGTGTGCGTTGAATTGTTGGCTACCGTCGTTTCGCAGAGAGAAGGAAACCAAGTCATCTCCATCTCGAGTGTTTAGTCAGTCAAGTCCATTTGGAGTTGAGCTGAGCATGAAAGCTCTGAGCAAACAGGGCTCATCCTCTGCCAATTGATCACTTCTCTTACACATCAATCCTATTTGTATGCACTCTTACCTATATAACCATGTTATATGGCCTGTGTGTGTGTACACAGTGCTGTCTGTATATATTGTAGGGAGCATAGGGAACGAAATACAAACTGCGACGTGCTATCTCAATCTCTAGATTTACTGTCCGTATATAATACTCGAACTGAGTCGCTCTCTCAAAACAACCCTTCTCCATCTTCTTGATGTGTACACATTGCCAGTTGAATCTGTCGAAGAGATTCTGTTGGACATAATACCTTTTCACAGTTATACTTTTCCATCGTTCAACAAAATGCATTTTTGCTCATCAATTTTCCAGATTAGTCTGTGTAGTAGTGTTCTAAGAAGGAGACGAGTCAAACGGATTCTTCTTTATGCATTCTACCGTATATGTGTACCTATTACCTATACATGTAATGTAAAAACAAAAAGTGAACCTCTATGTAACACGTGTGATTTACAACTTGTGCTTATCTCGACCTGAATTGCCTTAAGCGCCACTATAGTCGATTGAGTAGAATTTGTGGCTTATGCATCATTGTAACTCACATATCCATCCATATAAATATAGCTCACAATAGAATTTATTAGAATGAAATGAAGGATGGATAGGTCAGGTATCAAAATATCTTGGGAATATATTTGTAGCCGACTGTTGAAGCTTAGAAGTTTCTGCTATACTAATACTAATGATCAAGTTTTTATGTTTATTGGTGTCTATTAAGCAAACTGGAGCAGCCGTTTTTCAAATTATTTCAATTTCCACATGACTTGACGACTGGTTACCACGATAATATAGATAAATGCAGAGATGTACTAGAACAAGATTTTTTTTCAATCCACATTTCCCTCACATTGGTTATCTAGTAGAAATTTCCTAAAATTGTAAAAATTTAAATTTAATAGTGAGTAAATAAGAATGCACCACCCTCTGTATGTAGTCATACATATAAAAGAGATATTTTATTTTTGTGCTCCACGGGCCTAGGTATGGGTCTTAATATGTAAGCAATATAGGCATAATCTTGATCCGTCTAGGAATCTTGTCTGGTAGTATATACATAAGTAGTAGGTGCGTTTATTTATGTTTCGTTTTCTTTGGTCTTTTTTCTGTAGTGTCATGTCATGTCAGTTACGAATTAAAGAAGTGAAAAGCATATATTGTGCCGTATGAAATGCTTGCCATCACGTAGCCTCTTACATGGTTAAGTGCGATTCAGTTGCTGTGATGGTGCCGGTTGGCGTCGCATTCTCTTATTTTGTGTTTACTTCATCTCCCTGAGCAGCGTTACGATATCCGGGACTGTACGTCCTTTCCTTTCGTGTCTCTTTTGAGGCGCTAAAGCTAAGCTTCTTATGGGATTACTCTCTTTCTCACTCTCCTCGTCAAATATTCTAAATTCTCTTCGAGAACCGCCGACTTGATTACATCGACTACTACTCAAGCTGTACTTTTCCCTCTTTCTCTCTCTGTGAGACTGTTGGCGTACTCCCGACTCTCTCTGTATTATTTACAAGAGGCAACCTACCTACATAATCCATATAATATTCTGATAGCTACTAACGCACTAGTAGATCCATCTTAGCATATATAAGGTAGTCTTTCACTAAATTGGTTTCTATCTCCTTCCAAGATAACAGACTTAAAAAATATACAGGGCATTTATTAAGTCCTCATTGATTCTGTTGACATTACTAAATTTCTTTTTAAAAAATTCCTTCCATCAACAATTTAAGGTATTTCCCATTTTTTTGCAGAAATTTTGAAATATGGTTTTCTTTAATACATTACATAGTGCATTTGTATGCTAGGAATTTTCATACTAAATAATAAAAACATAACCCATATCTTAGTTAAGGTAAATACTCTTTGTTAGGTCAAAAACCAGTGTTAATTTTTATATTTTTTCACCAATAAAAATTTTATTAACAAAACAGCACCCTGTACTATTAGATTGCGTTGCTATTTTATAAAGTAATTAGGAGACTAATGATTTCTTAATCGCTGGGCAAAGTTTCTGAAAACTGTTCTATACCGACTGTTGAAAATTCAAATACTCTAATTATTCGTCACATAAACTTTTATGGCCAAGTGTATATCATTCACTATAGGATTATTGGATCCTAAACAAACATTTAAAATCCAACCAAACAAAGTGTGTAGAAGCAAAGTGGTAAAACTAGGCCAAACAATAACTTCAATTGTATCCTCATTGAAAACACAAAGCAAACTTCCTATCAAAGCAGTTCCCTGAATGCATATTGTTTTTACTATACATATTGTATTACTTCAACGTATTATTTACATATAAAAATTATCTAAAATTCTACCTCCATAACAAACTAAAACAACAGGTATTACCAAGAACTTTAGATTTCTCTAGCAAACTCTGCAGGGTATTAAAATTTTAATTATCTCGACACAAAATCGTTGGCAGAATGAATATCTCTGAGAAAATGCATTGAATGTGTACACGTGTCCCAAAATATGAGATCTCAAAAGCACTTGCATTCTCCCACGGTTATTCGACTGCATTGACTTGACTGTGCCCTGTGTAGACCGGAAATAAAATTCAAATCAGCTTAGCAAAGGTCATCACAATACAATAAGCCAAGATATTCCTGGCTGCATCGTGTAGCCATTTTTCAAATGCCCTTGCACAGCCCTGTCATGTTCTATTTCTACGTGACACGTCTTGTCTGTTGTCATGTCGCGTCACTGCCGATAAACCTTTGACTTATTTTCGCTTATTATTATTCCTGTCTTTTTCAATTACTCTCATGTCACGTCGAATTCAGTCTGTCAATTACAACCAGCACCACCACTCACCAGCCACCAACTCCGTAGCTGATTATTACTTTGCGTATTTTGGCAAATTACTGTACAAGCCCAAACGCACCCACCACCACCATCTCCTCCAAAACTCCGAATGACAAATTAACATTTTCCTCCTTGATTGTTATTGTATGAACATAAAGCAGTTTTTCATTGAGAGATCTGCCTGTAATGTTTTTATGTAATGACTGCCACGCTCCCCATGTACTTTGCTCATCTGCTCACACCGCGTACTACTTACTATTACAACAACAAGACGTACGGCTCTCCTCTCTTCTTCCTTGTCAACACCGTTAACTTTCCAGCTCTCTCTCTGCCACTTACTCGCGCTCTCTCAGTCACATAAGAGCCAGTAATGTAATGTTGATGTGGCCATTAGCAAACGTGAGATAGCTATTTCTGTTTGTCTATACTTATTTTCTAGTCTCCACTCTGTAAGTGTCTTATCTACTAGATACACGGACTCTGTCTTTCTCTGCCTAATATTATACATTTCTACATTGAATTTCTGGCGAGAAGCTAATGTACTGGTTGTTAAATGAGTTGAGGGGAGTGTGCGAGTGTTTGTTTGCTTTGTAAGCAGAGTAAATAGTACAGAGTAGAGATATGTGTAAGGGCACACGTTCAGCACCAAGTTAAATGTTGTCTTGTCATCGTTTCCATGCACACGTCTCTCTGTAAAGACGCTGCAGCTGTATTAACGCATTAACAATAAGTGTACACGGATAGAGCAAGGCTAACAGTGCACCAAAAGATCACAAGATGAGATCACACCACTCCCTACTATTTATGCACTTGCATTCGTATTTACTCGCCATTTAGAAATTGGAATGGAATAAGCAGACAGATACGAAATAATTTCAGTAAACAGTTTCTGTTCGTTAACCCGTCCAAGTGCTTATGATGATGTTTTCATGCTTATCAAGCACTTTCAAGTGTGAGATAATTACTCAGATAGTTCTAATGGATAATGAAAGAATGGGGCAGGGGTGGATTCAAATGCCCCTCGCTTTTCCTGCTGGTGGCCTGGCCATGTCGTTTCCCTCTCTCTCTCTCTCTCTCTCTGACACACACTTCCCCATTTATCATTACCGCTCCGACTTTTGACTGGATCCTTTTCCCCGACTTACCTCCGCCGTCGTCCACACAGGGCAAAGTCAACATCAAATAAGTGCATGCACGTCGAGTCTATTAAACACTTTCTTTCATTTAGATGCTTTATTAGAGCCACATGAACAACAGTATATACTTGTATACGTGTACAACTCAGTCTTGTACTTTGTGCAATGACATGACTTGCCTTTGACTTTTTCCTCCTCTCAACTCTCTCTCTCTCTGCAGTATCGAATTAAACAGTGCACATGCCATGACGTATTGGGTTACGTGAGTTCCCCCTCCAACCAGCCTTCCCTGTGTCAGGATATTATAGGGCCTACCTGCCTATAAGAATAATGACTATGTTTAAATCCTTCTTCTTTCGATTTACTTTCCTCTCTGTACGATCTAAACTGGCAAAATGAATAGTAAAAGTGATCGTTTCGCTGCAAGTCACAGCTTTACCGCTGTCGCTCCTCACGCACTGCGCGCTCTCTCTCTTTCTCCTTTCGTTGCCAGCTAATTTCTCATCGTTTGCTTGCTTGTCGTTTGACACAGCGCACACAGCACATGCATACAATGTGTGTGGGTGAGAGGTACGTAGGTAATTTCCATGAGTAAATATGTATACAACTTACAGCTTAATCACCACATCTAGAAAACTGTTTCCAACTCTTATACCCTTCTGTCAATGATTCGTCAGATAACTTAATGCCTACAAGTTTTACACAAAGTGAAAGGCTGAGTGTGAGTAGTACCTTAAAATCGGCAACTGATATCGCTCATGTACTTATAGTTCGAATATGACTTTTGGTCGTTCGATCAACTACAACGTTCTCAGTCAGTGTTCTTATAATAATAATAATAATTCTGGCTTTGCAAATCGAAATCCCATGTGTTGGCCGTTAGCGTGCCAATTTTTATAACACACCAACTACACAATACATATAATTTACGTAGGTGGTGGCTACTGTGCCCATCGCATTTTTACACAAAGTGTGCTAGCATGAATATTAATAAGGCACAATTGCAGTATAATATAAATGAAGTGAGTTATTCAACTCGGTGATGAAGGAAGTCAGTGCCAAAGTAATATTCCGGGATGGTGGTGACTTGTATTTAATATAAGTGTGTGGGTTTTGATCGTTTCTTTGTAATGTGCTGACTACGTGCGCAACCGTTATATAAATACACGGAGGTGGGGTGGACGAAAGATTTTGCTGAAGTTGTCCTTCACCATCCTTCGTCATGTTAATCAGAAAAGTGCAATTTAATTGCCCTAACAACACCACAGCAACGGCGTAACCCGGCCGAGTACGCCAGCCTTGGCCCCGGACTCACTCAAAGGGTCTCAATTTTTGTTTCGAAAGGGGAAAATTTTGTAGAATAGGGGTATAGTGGGTACTGTGCCCATGCACCTTTAGAATATGGCTACGCCACTGCACAAATTCATTATATTGTTAGGTGCGGTTGGTACTGCGTAGTGATCATAGTTCTCGAACTGAGAAATTCTCGCTACCTATCCTTACAATGAGTAACCTTGTAAATAATTAATTCAGGTTTTGGGTCCGAGATTTATGATCATTTGTACTTGGTTAATAAAATCGTTCATTGGGTAGGATATGAATGGACGTAGCTAGAATTTAATTTGGGAGGGACATCCCTTATCTTACTATTTTCAAGTCCTCCTATTGAGGGGGACACGCCCCCAATCCTACTCTGAATATGCGTCTTCCCGTAAGCACCACTTCAAAATCCAAAATCTGTAGTGGAACTTTTGCACATTTCTTTTGTTTTAAATGGCAACGATTTTTCTTAAATAATTAATTTCGTATGAAAGAATGACAAAATTGTAGTTACAATTGCAAGTATGAATTTGTGTGTTTCAATGATTTAAGCAAATTGGACAAGTTTAATGAATTTTAATTTTTATCATCCTCGCAAGCATATATTGTCTATAAGTCTTCATCTTCATTTTCAGTGAGCAGGAGTTGTATTCCTCTTAGTGTAGTTAAACATTTCCTCATGTAAACAGGTGGACCCTTTGCATAAAGTCACATGCAATCGCAATGCACAAATCGCGTTACAGTATCATAAAATAATACCTTCCCATGTATTTCTCTGTATATCGTTTTTGGCTGAGCAGCTCAATCAAAATTCGCCGCAAGTCTGTCATTTCTGCTCGTTGCTTTTCTTTTCGGAGTGCGTTGAAAAGCTCATTGGATCTTATCAGAAATTGAGACACTCTCGTCTCAACCTCAGCCCAAGCAATAAAAGCGTGTCTCACTCCTTTCGCCTTTCCCATGCTGGGCACAGTCAATTCAAATCAAATCAATTCACCGCTCACTCTTTCCAATGACTCAGACAATTATTGCCACAATGCGCATGTGTGATTATGCACGTATCTTTAGAACAATATAAAATAATTCAGATTTCATTTGATTTTTTCAGCTTCTTTACTAAATTAATTCTGTTCCTACTTAAAATACTGTTTCGTGTCCTTGTAAATGGAATTCGTTGGACGAATCAAGTTTCATCAGCTGCAAGTAGAAATATTTGCGGTTGTAATTCGAGGATTGAATTTAGAAAATCTCGTGGCCGTCTTTGATTTTTGTCGCGTTTCTGAAAAAAAAGATACCAATCCCCGTTTGACTTGCTGGAATTTGAGGCAATTCGGAATGTAATAAAAAATGAAAATTTCAATTGGATCGTTGAGTCCATTCGTAAGTAGAAGAGAATCTAATATTATAAAAAAATAATCCCTAGAGACATTCAATGAACGAATGAAATGAATTAGTTGGTCAATTCAGAGGCCAAAATCAGTAATTGGAAGCAGTTGTCTGCGTGGCATTGTTTTCGAGTTGTGAACCCACGTTGTAAATGATTCGAATTCATTAACTATGAATCTATGTATGGAGGTGCGATTTTCCTTGACAATTCTATTGTGAATTAATTCGATCTGAATGAAACTATTTTCTGTGCGAACATCAAAGCCTGTATGTCATCATCAAATCTAGAGAATAATGTGACCCAAAATGAGAATTATTTCCCTTGTCGCCTAATTAATTATCTCGCTTTCATTAACTATTTCTATGCATGTCCAACCGTGCGAGCTCATAGAATACCACTGTTTCTCTAACTAAAGGACGAGTGAGCAATTTTGTTTTATATTTACCAAGTGTAAGGATTTGCTTACAAGCAGAGAAAATGGGAAAGTAAATACGACGGGAAGAAATAGCGTGTCAATCCACCAAATTTTCTTTCTCCCTCGTTTCTTATTGATCAAGAGTAAGAAAGGCTGATCCTTATTGCATGGAAATATCGAACGCACACAGAGATTACACAATTCAAGGATAAAGTCAATAAAACTATCGTAGTAAGTCTTTTCTAGCATTTTTTCTGACTTTGGGCTTTGAGCTGGGATACTTGCAATATTTGGTCGTATCCTGTTACAGTAAATTGTTCAAAGATGATCTCATGCGTACCACCCGAATATCACCTTTAGTTACCAACAAGTCATTCAGAAAATTGGATATGTGCATAAATTGCACATGCACTCCCCATTACTTTTAGTTGGTGCTAGTGCAATAGTGGTCGTTCAAAGTTATGAGGCTTATGTCCTATAAGTATTTAGCTCCACTCAAAGGTAGGCCAAGTCTATAACACTTTGTTACCAATATATTCTGCTGGAGATGCTAATGCTCGTCAATCACTGCGTGTCGTTGCAAAAGAAAATTCCGAGTGATCAAAATAAATTTATCGTTTAAAATTATATTTCCGCTTTAATGTTGGCGTATTATAAGAGTGAATTTATTATGTGAACAAGAATTAAAATAATTTCAACCATCACCGCTCCTCCACATAAAACAGAATTGAAGAAACCCCCAATTTTTGTTTCATTTCTGATGTAGCTAATTTTTATAGACTAAGAATATACAAGCACGTATGCCCGTGTCGCGAAGAAACGACGACATTGATAGTATTTGAAGAAAGTTGTGATAAAAATGCAAAATAATGTACCATATAAGACATTTGATTTATTTGAATGGGGAAGGAAAGAAAATGGAATTCAGAAAAGGTGAACTGAGTAAGCACTAAGCACTGCATGGGTAGTGTGCACACACAGGAACAGTAGTCAAGAGTAGTAAGGCACTCTGACATAGTGAAAAGGTAGAGAGGCAGTATAAGGTAGAGCGTGTTTATCATAATATCAAGTGTATAAACAGAGCGAGTGAAACGGGAGAAAGTTGAAAGTTTTTCCAAGTGAACGAAACTGGCTAATATAATCTGCATGCAGTTGTACACTGTGTGTATGTGCTCTACTGTACACGGCATATGGTACGGTATTAGTGTACGTACACACAGTAGTAGATTGTATTTATGTGACTGGCATCCACGGAGATCTATGTGGAAGGGGAACTGGAGACTGAGCATAGCTGGTAGTAACTCCTCATTCAAAAAATCCTTGTTGCCATGAATTATTCAAAAAATCACGTCACTTTCCTCCGCTCTTTGTAATCAAATATTTGAAGAGAGCACAAGCTCAACCTCATATTCAGCACAGATACGATACGTAGGCACAGAGTGGCATAGCACTATGTAGGTAAGTCAATAGCTCTTTGGCTCCCATGCACTTCCTCCTTTGGAAAGTGACTTCCAGTGCACCAGTGCACTACCAATATATAAGATATGTGGCCATAAATGCAACGAGTGCATTTCTATGTTGCACCACCGACCCACGAATAAAAACCATCCATCTCTAATGTAGATCTCATGTCTGTGTCTGTGTGTGTGCCTACCTACTGCCTACCTATACATGTACAATGCCAGTGGTGTCCTGTGCATAATAAAACTACTTATTCCCCGAGAAACATATCGTGTGTGCATTTAAAATGTGACTGCGATAGCTTGTCTTTCTCTGTGAGAAGGAAAGAACAAGAGAGCCGAGACAAGGACACGACGAGTCTTCTTTTTCATCAGACTCTTTTAACCAGACAAATAAATTACTTGCATATGCTCCACCGACGAAAGTCATATTTGAAATGAAAAATCAAGAAACGAAGTTGAGTTGCACAAGGAGAACTATATTTCTTATATATTTTTCATTTTCTCAATTGTGTGTAGGTGAGTGAGAGTCAAGTGAAGTAGTCAGCCCCTCTTCCCCTTCTCTGCTGCTTCTGCTTGTCGTGTCCGCTTCCGTCTCCTGCATTTCCCTTGCCTTCTTCCCATCCAATTCCACAATAAATCGTTGTAAATTTTTAAATTTCACTTTATTGTTCACTGACATTGATATTTCACTCTCAACGTGACGTACTACAAGATATATTAAATAAAACATTTCACAATGCTCACTTACATTTCATATTAAATTTTAATTTCCTCCCACATGAATTTGCGCAGGAAATTTTACTACTTTGAATCATAACCTATAGAACAGCAGCAGTATAATTCATTCACTGATTGTTTAGATCATAATTCAAATCGTTGTAAAAATAAATTTGCAAACTTTTCTGTAGTCTACAGCATAAATAACAAAATTGCAAGCCAAAATTAAATTGGCATCGCTGAATATTTAAATTACATTTAGCCATTCTAATTAATTTAAGAAAGCAATTCATTTTACTGTAATATGTAACAAGAAATGGTGTAGAATGAAGAATTCGTTAGCATCTGAGAGAAAGCGGCAAAAAGCTGAGTGACAGTGAATTATTTGCAGTGTATAAAACTGCTGGACGTACGGGAAGAGGAAAACATTATTTTGAAATGAGAGATTAGAATTGGTGGAAAAATGACGGGAGTAGCGAAAGGCACGCAGGATGCAGATTGAGAATGAACGAACTCGACTTTGACTTGATGGCTATTATGTACTACACCTTGGGGCGAGCACAAAAATAACTCTGTGACTAATACAATAATAATATTACAAATGGTAGCTATGAGCACACTACTAGTCGCTCTCTCGCTCAATTGATAGAAATCAGACAAATGGCAAAATGGCTTTTATTTGTGTGTGACAGGTCGTGCTAAGAGAACGGTATTTCTTTGTGTCAAAATTGTAGTGTTGTTGGAACAGAAATAAAAATCTCCAAATTCATATTGCTTATAGGGTTGAGTGAGTCAAACCGTAAAACAAGAAGTTAGTAGATATTAGTTAATTATTATTAAGTGTTATGATGTTGGTGTGACTTGACTTTCCTGAAGAGTGCCCGGTTGTTGATGATTATTGTCTAATTTCCTATCCATGTGCGAATAGCGCCCCGGGGGTCTGCTCCGGTCTGCCAAACTTCCATTGCCCCTTGATTTATGTTGTAGAGTGATCTCTCGATGATATGCAGACACGCAGAGCACCCTGCTGCATGCTTTAAAACAAAGCATCATCAAAGAAAAGCAGAAGTCTCTCTAATGCAAACTATAACTCTGTGTAAATGTAAATATATACTGCCAAGTTGATTGTACTGCTAGAAATGATCATAATTAGTTACATTCCCGTCTCTCTCTCTCTCCCCCAACTAAATGAATCAATTCTTTGAATTATAATTTGTGGAGGAACACGAAAGAAAAATTTCCCGATATTTTGAACCCACTGCTGCTCAAATCAACCAATTCGCTCAACCCAGTGCTTTATTTTTTTTATTATTCATAATCAGTGTCCCAACTATATGCCAGGCGGGGGTGTGGACCCAGAGGCTTTGAGGGCTTAGTGGGGCCTGAGCCGTGACCCTCACTTTTTAAATTTTAACAGACGAAATTTAAGAAAAAATCTAAAAAGTGCCCTCCGGGCCTTAATTTTATAGTTACGCCACTGATCACATAAACACATTTTAGTGCATTTTTATTACAGTTAGATGAACAATCAAATATCTTAATTACACCAAAAATGCTTATTGAATAGAAATCAATTAAGCAATTTTCAAAAAACATACTTTCTACTGCTATAAAATTGTCGAAATTACTTAATGCGTTGGAAAGAATATGAGTTGATTATTAAAGCAACGTGTTGTAGCAGATTCATTGTTTAAAACTATGCTAAAGTATCAGTTGTCTAAACATTTAATTGTACCTTGTACCAGCTTTGTAATTAAATTTGTTTAGTACAAGTAGAAGGTTGATGAGAATGGTGACTCAAATGACGAAAACGCGTCAGCCAAAAGGGAAGTTGCATTAATTTTTGTTCGAATTGATTATAATGTATAGAGACAAGCTTTCTACAAATAAATGCTACGACAGCTTAATTACTTGCTGCTACATCAAAGAGAGAGCACAAAGTTGAGCACATCGTTTCAATAATAACGTGCGTGTAATGCTAGTAATACTTCATGTTGTATTCTTAGAGCTCTGTTGTACTTTGATGTGACTGGCATTTTAATTTGCTGTTAAATTCGAGTCAATTGAATTCTAGACTCGGTAACATTGTGTGACCTGGTAGTCAGTCTTAAATATAGACGCTGCTGTCTAATTCAGGCGACCTAGAGACACAAGAAAACAGAGACAACTACGAGTTCAATAGCAGCCATTTTCATTTACTACTTTTGCTTACTTGTGTATTTCAGGTAAGGTCATTTTATTCTGAAAGCGCTTCCTGTATAAAAACGGGCATTCATTTTACTCACGCAATTTACTCAGGACAGGCAAAAGATGAACAAGAACAATAGGTACTCAATTAAATAGAGCGACTGACTGGCTGATAAGCGACAAATTCCACTTCTCGCACTCGACTCGGTCTCACCACTTTTTTTATAATTCGATCGCCCTTTATTTGAACTTTTATGTATTTATTATTATTATTCTGAGAGAGGAATAAAAAAGTATATTCTTCTGCCCTATTTACTTGTGTGCTGCTCCGCTCACCTCCTTTCGAATTGAAGCAATCTTTTTCATTGCTGCTGCCAAAGGCAAAAAAAAAGATGCAAGGTCAAAGCGGCAATGATGAAACCATTTTTCCCATTATGCCATTTGTGAAAAAGAAAAATCAGTTTGTGAGGAAAAAAAGTTACTGAATTTTCTTTCCTTTTTTTGTCTTTGTGGACTTTTTAAAACATTTTACATTCGATGTGATACAATATATAAGAAGAAAAATAGCCGATAAAAATACGGTACTTTTCAACGTAGACAGGAATCGCTTTTTCCGCCGTCTTGGTAGTACGACGAGTATCTTTAAAGTAAATCTGTAAATAGCCTTTGCCTTTGTAAACCGAGAATATTTCCTACTTACGTTTATTATCAGAAAAATATTGGAGGTGCTTTCGTTGAGCTTGATGGCTGTGTCAAGGGCTTCTATACTATAAGGGTGTTACTACTTACTATTTCGATTCGATCAAACTCCCTTCCACCGTCGTGCTCAAAGTGCTTTCTCTTTTACAAAGACAAACATTACTACAAGGCTTCCCATCTTCAAAACAAACAAAATGTAAATACATTCTTCAATTACTTTATATGTAACCTTCTACTTGAAATATGAATGAGAATTTTGTATACACTGTAATTATGTTCAAATTAAAATCAGGTGAAAAGTACGCTTCCTTGATTGCTGTTTTAATGAGTACAAGAATTTAGCAGACGTCTGCAATTAACCTTTTGCTTTATATTGTAATCAATGGGCGTGCCAACACATGAAAATCGACAGGAAAAATAGATTTTTCAAAGGACTTCAAAAGTTGCACGTATACAGATTTCTTTAATTGAGCCGCCTGGATCTTTGTTATATTCTTTTTTATATTTTCGGTACATGATTACGACGACGACTTTCTCTTGAATCTCTACTCTTTTCTTTGCTAGTTTGAATTATAAGTTTGTTCTTATCTTTGAGGACACTTCTCGCTTAGAAAAATGTCGTGTATGATCATAAGACTTGTAATTTAGTTTTCATCTCTGTTTTCTGTCTGCATGTGTGTGTGTGTGTGTGAGTATGTGCGTGCGTGTGCGTTTTTCCATTTCTGTCAGTGGTTGGCAAGGCGTTGGGGCAGAGTTTTGTGTTTGTCTAGCAGTTGTCCTGACAGTGTTCACGCTGTGTTAATTGAAAGGAAGCTATGGTAGTGTGAGCCGAGAGAGATGATATTATTCTAAGTAGCCGTGAAGTGAGTGGAGGAGAGGGAGAGAGATCGCGAGCAAGATGCTAAGACAAAACAATTTCAATGTTCTTTAACTTTGCATTTGCATTTGTCGGGAAGATGTTGAGTGGCGAGACGTGTATCCGCACACGGAATTCCAAATCAGTTGGCCAACCGCAAGACCACATTATATATACATGTATGTAGTAGTGGAGAGTTAACTCGATTGAACTCAAAGGAGAACTGAAAATTGCAAAAAGTGAATTGAAAAGACTCGTTTCTCTCCTCTAACGTGCTTTGAAGGACAAGCACATACAACACCATTACAACGGTCGAGTGTTCCATCTGCAGATGTACCATTGTGTAAAAGCAGCTATGAACACTCTGTGCTCACCACCACAACTATATGTAATATATTTAAGTAGAAGCATTTCTCTGCTCTCACTCTGTACTACAAGATTTCATACATTTTCCTCGTTACCAGCACCAAGCAATAGGGGAATAGTAGGCCACTCGAATTGTGTACACACTTGTCCAACTCTCTCTCCTCTCTCTCTCTCTTTCTACTAATGTATCCATCAATAGAGACTTGGACATTTCGCTCCAACTCATTTCAAACAAAAGTAAACCAAGCAAATTCATTCAAACTCCCCAAATGTACCTTCCACGTACTTATACGTATAAGGTCTATGGCACTTTTTACCCTTTTTTGTAAATAGGCTTTTCCTTCCTGCACCGAATAAATCAACCAAGTTACCTTTCAATCCATCTTTTTTAAGTGTTGACGAGTGTTTGCATTAAGATAACATAAATGCTTTTAGCCTATTAAACTTTTAGAGCTTTCCCACTGAAGAGACTTTTCAATGAGTACTCTGATCTGTGTTGTAGATGTATCCTAAAATCACAGAATGAATCTAGGCCCTGTAGTCCTGCACTTGTATGTAAAAGTGCTACTCTGACGAACAGACTAGGGCCACTTACTCCCTGTTTTATTGTTAGTTATGGTTCAGCAATTGCTTTTCCCATTAGGACCTTCCCATTGAATCAGTTGGCAGTTAAGTTTCTCTGAAGCGACAATAAAATCATCTGTACAACTATTTGCACCGTCTATTGTCCCATTAATGATTGTTTAAGTATTCCCGCAATCTCTATTCCATTGATGTGGACAGGAGGCGGAATTACCAAAATTCTGTAGCTCCTTCTGAATGAGCACTCTAGTTACTATTTATTTAGTTTACATGTAAAGGTGTTTGCGCATGTAATAGAAATAAGGACACAGACGGGAGCACGTGCAACTATATTATGTGCTTTCAGATCTTTCATGTAAGCAAAACTGCTGGTGCTCATACTACCATTCTGAAAATGCATTCTTGCAGTTCTCGTTTACTGCGTGCTTGTCTTCATATAAGGAATTGTTTGTATTTTATATTACAGTACACATCTCTATGCGTGTGGTAAAGGGAGGGGACACGCTCAAATGTCCTACACATTACTACAATCTATGAGTAAATACGGAAAATACGCGTGCAACTCAAATTTTTGCCTTTGTTGATCCGTGCAGATATCCACGTGATGTAAACATATTAACTTATTTGAAAGTTATGAACAATTTACTGGGAACAATTGCCAAATGCTGAAACATTTGCTACGCAGGAGCAGATGAAATTTAATTGTTGCTTTACTATATAGTACATATACAGTTGAATTTTTCTAATTTATGTTCGTGTTGGCAAATAGGGCGAGAGTTATGGAAGAGATTATGTTAAAGCCAAACAAAGAAGACATCTTTGTGGTAATATGTAGGACGAAGACTGTAATTAAGTTGCTGTACGAGAATAAGCGATGATGGCAAGGTTCGAGTAGAGAAAATGAAAATTAGAACATCAAGTGAATTGCTCGATAAATATTTTCACTACATTATTTTCAGCATCAGCGTACATTTCTGCGTATTTATTCTTCTTCTTCATCGTCCTGTGGATAAGGACGACGACAACGAGGAAGAACGACGGCAGAGTCAACTGTTCCCTCGTGCACCGCCCGTCTCTCTCGCTCTCCGTAGTCATTTCAACTATTCAGTCAACTTCTGTACTGTGTAATTCACGTGAATTTAAGGCAGGTTGACATGACAGTTGAAACTATGTATAGTAGTTGGTAGTTGGTACAGTCAGTCTGGGCATATCTATGCACAATGTAATATGGCATTCGTTATGTCTTTATTGCAGAATTTATAGAGTTCGTCTACATGTACATAAGAGATGATAATTCTCTTCTAGAAGTCATTTCTATGGCATAGCCATTGGCAAAGCCTCTGAAATATTTCCCTTCCCTCTGTTCCATTCTGGTAGGGTCTTGTCTTGTCTTCTCATCGCATTCGAATTCCAAAGTAATCCTTTATTTTCCTTTGCTTTCTCTCTGTCTGTCTTTCTCTCTCTCTTTCTCTTTCTCTCTTTCCTCATATTATTATCATCCAACAATTTACTTTATTTTCCTATGCTTTCCCACTGACACTCACAACTCACCCTCCTCTCTTCTCAGTTCGTATTACCATTCTTTGACTCTTCTTCCAGCAAAGTGTACACTACATAGAAGTCAACGTCCAAATGGCCTGTAGGACATTGTGCTGGTGTGCGCTGCGTGACCCAAGTGACAATCTGTGGAGTATCTCTTTCACTGTTTCTGTATTTCCAATAAACATGCTGCGAGCGTCAATTTGAATTTTCTTCTGCGATTCCGTCAGTCAGCTGTGATTCGGAAAGATGAGCAACTGGAGAAGGGGAGGCCAAAATGAAGCCGAGAAAGTCAAGTCACTAATTATTTTTATTGTATAAAACAATACTTTGTACTGTGCTCTGTTCTTGTCATGTGTACTGTAATGTCTTTGCTGTATATCTGAATGAAGGCATGTGTGTTTATATGGAGAGAAATATGGGAGAATGTTTTTGTCTTTATGCTTAAGTAAGTGAATCTACTTGATAAGAATACATTGAGGAGAGGGAGAGTGGAGCATAGGGCCAGATAAGAAGAAGTGGAATGGAATTGATGAAAATCTACAAAGAACTAGACTGGTTACTTTTAATAAGAGAAAGTTATGAGTATGTTAGTTATTCGGGAGATAAGAAGAAATAAAGAAATGTTCAATTTATTTTACGTGGGTAATATGAGACTTTATCGGGTGGAAACATCTGGCTTAAGTCGACACACACACGCACTAACTCCAGCTGCCAACGTCCATGTACCGTGTACCATCTTAGATGCAGCTTTCACCCAGACCCTATATTCTTATATAGATACACGTATGTATATATATATATATTGATAGAAGTGTCTAGTATCTATAGTAGAACCGAAAGTAGAGAATACTGCGTTCAGAGAGAAAGTCAAAGCAGAGGAAGAGACATGACAACGCGGCGGCCGTGACTCCATTTGGTTGGTAAATGGCAATTCAAGCCAAGAGTCAAAGCCAGTCGCGTTAAATAAAGGCCAGGAAAACTAGACTCATTTCTGTGTTTCTGCTGACGACTCAACGATCTGCAGACGCACTTTCACTACAAATAAGGGTACACTCTTAAGAGAAAGCTCCTGAGCTCATTCTAACTGCTGCAAAGACTATTAGAAAGAGGAGGACTGGGCTGTCTCTGATTTCACTCGTCCGTCTCTACGAATCCGAGCCCCTCTCACGCACTATTCACTATAACATATAAACAATAGTGTGTCCAAGTATTCTATAACCGTAGTCACATTGAGAATTGTAACACTTGAGTGCGCTAAAAGAGATACAGAAATAATAACTCAGATTCTAAAAGAATTATTCCTTGTTAATAGTTATAATGCATACGTGCATACATATATCATCTTGGTTTCTTTCAGTGCGTGTATCTGTGTGTATGTATTTATTGGCGGCGTGCACACATCCATTACAAAGTGGAAATATAATTTTCTAGTGCGAGCGGACAGAAAAATATAATATTGTACATAGTAGGAAAAAAAACAGAGTTAGTAAACAGTAAGGGTTGCAATGTCGCCTTTGTAACATATCATGGCCTTAGGACACATGCGACAATGTCTTGATGGGAATCCTGTGGGTGAAGACACACGTGCACCGCGTAAGCCGAGCAGAGAAAAACAGTAGGATGTCTGGCAGAGAAAACTTTCTTTCTCTCGGCCATTAAATTGACAATGGAAAAGACTCATATTTTTGTATACGTCAGTCAATGAGCGCGGATGAGCACATTTCTCCTTTTAGACAAGCATTTCTTACTGAGTGCTCCACGGCAAAGATAAGATAACAATCAGATGGTTCGCATCCAAGTGAAAAAATCTGTCTCGATCAGTAAATCTCATCACAGAGCTCATAAATGCAACCTACAAACATATGTGCTGCTACAAGTCCTGTCTTTCATGTAGCTCTGTTCTCTCTACTGATCGGCTACTTAGTTAGTGTTACTATAGTCTGTGTCTGTCTACACTGTGCTTATTTACCCACTCTGTCATTTTTGAGTTCATCAAATCACAAAAGACCCAAGTATTGCTTTGTTTTTTCCTTGTCTCAAGTGCAATTTCTCCGGCTACACCATCTGTGTCTACTAAACTTCCTATAGTTTGGATGTTTGCACACACAGAGACGGATTTAACAATCACCGAACATTCATTCGTACTTTGTTCATGTCTTGTCTACCAATCAATTGGTTCATGGCTATTTTATCGCTCGTATCCCAAACGACATCCAAACATCGACAAGATAATGCTTTGCTTCCAAGACAGTGAATGCTACGGGAATAGTGTGGCACGGTGTGCATCTACTCTACTATATAATATATCTGGAATAATGCTTTCTCCAAAACATAGTTGCTTGCTCGTAAGAAATGACACTTCCTACAGCACTAACATGTATTATCATCCGTGCAGTTGAGCTCAACGAATTGACATTACACACAAAGACACACACACAGAGAGACACACATCGGGGAAAGTAGAGGTATTATTAGTGTACTGCTATATGTAGTGCACGGCGGTCGTGTACATATACTGGCTTATATGTTCAGTGGAGGAAAATGAAAGAAAGCGACAAAGCAAAGAAAAGCGCAAGACTCATAAAATGATTTTTATTCCAAGGAGACTGTTTTATTGGCCATCCATATTGCCATGCGGTCGAATAAAAACGGTCAGAGTCAGTCACATCTGAGAAAGGACAGCAAGAGACACCACCACCACCACCACCACCACCACCACCAACAACAACGTACGAGGACGGTTATTTTTCAAAATGCTTACTAAATCTGAAAAAAGCACCGGGAGAGAAGGAGACAACACAACACTTTTCTCGTCAGGCTCATAAAATCGAGGCAAGGTTATTCGATGGCAAAATAACATTACCAGATATCATGTACATGTAAATGTATGGGCTTCGCCTATATTTATATACGTGTGCCAGCATGTGATATAGATTTGTTTAGAATTTTTCTCCTCCTCCGTAGATCTATGGGGTATGTATGTGTACACTGTACATTGCCATTTCAAGTTCGCTCGGTGAATCCAAATTTTGTCAGGCCTAAATTTATTTTGAAATGAAAATATGGAATTCTGGGTATGTAACAATTCTCCGATGACAGTTGAGTTCAGTTTATGGATTTAAGAGTCAAGTCGGTGATGTGGAATGGTAAAGTCACTTTATAGAGCGACTTGCTTGCAAAAGTAATACGTTTTGGTGGAACAGTCTCTGTGATAATGCTGCCGTCATCAAACTACTACCACCATTGCTATACACATACTACGAATATAAATAATTCTGCGTAGACGGTTCATACTGCTCCCTCACTTTCGCTACTACAGGAATCTTATTAATAGGAAAAATTGCGGATAGATCCCTTGTGCAGTTACAAGCTAGTTTTCTGGGAACTCTCTTTCTCTGCTTCTCCGTACGTTGCATTTTTTCAGATGTCTTCGTAGTTTTTAAGTCATTGTAATTTTCTATTTTGCCGACGAAGCAAAAATACCTTCGAAAGACATCGAGTCAGGATAGAACTGCGTCCGATGCACACGTGTGTCAGCCACCACAGAGGAAAATCTACTTAAGGAGAAAGGCAAAGGGGAGTGGTAGCACAGTGCTGTGTACTGCATCCGCGGAGCATAGACTCCCCACTTAATGTTTTAGCATGTGTGTCTAACTACGCACTAGATTATGAAAGCAAATGTGTACGGTAAATGTAATTCCCAAAAGGTCAACCAGCACCACCACCAAACGAAAGGAACTGACTTTCACTCGTTTCTTTTTGCCTCCTTTCACCCAAAATGTGTTTTTCTTGGGGAAAGGCTCTCTGTATTCTCTGCTATACTGGTATCTGGTTGCGGTGGGTATAGTCAGTTGGCTAGATATGGTTGGTGGGTCGGTGTGTGTAGCCAGGGTGGAGTACTAATAAGAATAAGAGATTGAGCAGGAGATGAGCCAACATAAACTGGCGGAGAATATCGAATACACATCTCCGGCTATTTCTTTTCAGTCATAAGAGGAAGCGATACAATTTCCCCACCGTATCCACCATATACCCAAGGATATATATATATATATATATATCCTTTCAGAGCTGTGCAGACTATAGAACTACTACATACTACATACTAGACGAACGCCCGCTGCATCTTTTTATATTGATCTCAATAAAAGTCATCTGATGCACCAACTCCCACATCACATCTTGAGCACGAGAATACTTAGCGGAGACTACAGCCAGTGCACTTTCTGCTCTGTATCTTTCCCAGAAACTAATAAAACGTTTGCTTTTCATCTTAATTTCATCAGCGGTGCTGGTGCAGTTCAACCAAATGCATCACGTCCACACAACACACAGACCTACTGCTACTGCCAGCACACAGAAAAATGAACTCACTTTCACTGTGGCAGAGAAAGTCTTACAAAATAACTACGTAAGCGTAAACAATTGCTATTTATATAGTACTGTCGTGTTTCTGCCGACGATTTTCTCTTCTTTTATTATTCAGTTGCCTTTTTCAACGTTGCACGGTCCCTGGTTGTATGTTGGATGAGACTGAGATAAAAATACTGGAGGCTGATTGTGGATAGAGAGAGAGAGAGAGAGATGTGTTCTTCAGTATTTGTATGTGGATGGCGAGAGAGAAGGAGAGAAAGATATTTCCACATCTGCAATATACTGTGCAATGGCTAGAATGGGACACACAGACAGTAGTAAGAGATAAGGTCAGCATTCTGTTTCTTGTGCTGCTGCTTGTCTGTCTCTCTTTTTCTCCCTCTCCCTTTATTTCAGAAGAAATTTGTTCATCTTATCATATGTTGTTATTGCATTGCTTATGGGATATACGGATCAAATGGAGGCAAGAATAAGTTCTTCCACAGAGTGGTTCCACTGAAGATTCCTTGTCTGTACGTGTATTCCGAGCCGGGTTTGCAATGCCATGGAATTGACAATAAACAACTTCCTCTCCCCTTCCATTCCACCAGTCATAAACGTTTAGTGTAAAGACCAAAGGAAAGAAATATGCGAATTTCTCAAAAATAAACTCCATTAGGATATTTCATGTGCTTCTTCATGCTGACTATTGTCGAGAGGATTGTCATCTGACTGCAATTCCTTTTGAAATATTTCCTTGAACAACTCATTGACAGTTATAAAATGACTATGTCATATATACTATATATATATAGTATATATATACTATATAAATATAAATATATGTACCAATAGGTTAGACAGTATTCCCAAGTAATAGTCTGGAGAAGTAGTGGGGACTGGCTGGCGGTTGATGTGTGGTTGTAGCATACGAATTTGCATAGAGACATTTGTAGCCTGGTTTCATGTACTCGACTCGGTGTGTTCTGTGCTCCGCCCCCAAATTTTCGAAATGTGATGTTCATTTCCGGAATGAGAACCGCCGGGAGTGCTCCTTCTTCCGAAAAACCAATGTCCTGCTGTGCTTGTAAGTGATTTCATTTCGTCAACCTCGCCAATCCCGGCAAACTCTGGAAGGAAGCCAAACTCATCATCATCATCACACTCGGCTACAAACACAGAGCGCGCACACACAGCCACTGCATAGCACAGCACCGATTCGACAGAAAACATAAACAGAACCAGCCGCTCTGACCGAAAACTGGAGGGAAAGCGGCGGAGACTAGAAAAAACACTAGTCCAATGGATGGACGCACAAAGGCAAACATTGACTGCAAATTCCTGTTTGAATTTAAACTCTTTAAACACACAGAGAGAAAGAGAGATATTTTAATTAAATATTCCAATGCTCCTCTCACTCAACGTCCAAATTCAAACCAGACTCCTAATTGTAAGTACTCCAATAAATGCTTATTAGGCCGTTATACTGTTGTTTGTGTTTATAAATAGGGAGCTGTAGTCAGTTTTCAGTTAATGAAAATCTATACTGCACACTCATTCCGTTTACGGAGGAGCTGGCGAGGAAATGACCAGGGGCCATTTGGAGTTTAGTTAACTAATTGGACAGTGTACATATATTTCCATACACGTATTTAGTACACATTGAATGCTATGCTACTACTGAGTACACAATACACATGCTGATTGTGTATCGTAAATTCGGTATGCTCAAAAGATATGTACTTTTAGTTAGTAGTGTGTGTATTGAATGAAGTTCGTTAAAGGTCACTCTGTGACTGGAAACCGTTTTCCATTGAAAGTCCAGTCTCTCTCTCTCTCTCTGTCTCTCTCTCTCTCTGTGTGTGTTAATCTAGTAGTCTGCTGATTCCTTTGAAAGTGATTTGGAGCCAGATGCAGGCCTTGTCCACTTTCGCAATCATTCTCAATTAGCGTTCGCCAAAAGTGCATTCTGGGCATTCGAGGAGGGTTTGACTCTCACAGTCAGAATAATTTCAGTATGCATCTAATCGCAAGAAGAATGCCGAAGGCTAGTTTCATTATGACCAGTAATTAACTACACTTACAGTGGATAAATAGAGTAAAAGCGGAGCATGAATAGAGAACTCGGTGATTTGCTTTGTTTTATTGCAGTGAAACCGACGGGGTGGCCAATTTGTCAAATGAAGTGCAATTCTCGACTTTGGACTCACAGCGGGGAATGCATTTTGTGTGCATAGCCTTTATGGCACCTCGTTCCACACACGCTCGCTTGCTAGCTAGCTAGCTAACTCTCGTTCTCTGTCTGACAGACTACTAAATAGATAAATAATACATCCATTCCAAGTCACGAGAACCATTGCCGCAACAAACAACACAGAGTGAGAACCCACTTTCCTTGTGTACACATTGAAAGCAGTAAAACAGAAATCTCTAACGCTATGCTCTCCCATTTAGTTATTCTCTCAATTTTATGAATTATTTTTTGCATTAATGGAATGAGAATAGGTTTTAGATTTTTTTTTGATGAGCTGACTTTCAGCTCTCCTTCCAACGATGACAATTTTAAATCCTAACAATATATTTGATTGCTGGAGGACTGAGACGATTTTGTAGAAAGGCAACCAAGTATAAGCCCTGCCTGAGGAGATCCTCTTCTTATCATGTCGTTCTGATAATAAAGCTACTTACCTAGTACCTAATTCGAATAATGACATTAGAGAAAAATTAGGGGGATTTTTAGCGGAAGACTCTGGAGATTTAGTTGGAAATTATTTTCAATCAGCTTTCTATTTCACTTTTCCCTGGGACACATTTAGATTTGCTGATTTCATTTTCCACGGCGGTACTATTTCTATATGTTGGAGAAAGGAAGACGAATTATTAAACATTGAAGCGTGTGGCTGCACGTCTCACATTTATTCATAGAGACACAGATGCCTAAGTAGTGGAAGAGGACAAATTGGCATGGCTTTTATGTTGAAGTGGACGATGAAAAGGGTTGGGAAAGATGTCGAGCTAATTTCCTTCAATTGTTAGCCCTGCGGCAGTCTCTTTTCTCTTTGCTTTCATCTCCCCTACAAAATTCTAAACTAATTGTACGAACGAGTTCGAATAGGCAGCACAATTAATACACGTGCTTACGTAGAGGTAGGCGCTATTAGTACACAAATTAAATGATGAAGCCCCTTTTGTTCGAATGTACACAGTATGAAAGTTCATGAACTTTCACCACACACCTACTCTACCATACAAATAAATAAATAGGAAATAAGAGCTGAAACTATTTTCCTGCCTAAAAAGTTAAATGAAATTGTTATAAGTATTTACTTACATTATTATTTCCTAGACTAAAATTCTGCTCCCTTTATTCAAGTTACAATGCCCTTATTAAGCTTGCATACTTTTGTTTGTCATAATAAAAAACTAAAAAAAACAATGGAAATAAAACAGAATAATATTATTTGACTCTGTAAGGGAACAGTATCTCGTTCAATGCAGACAGTCTATATCCACTTAATTGGACGCGACTGAATGTATACGAAAAAGGGAATAGAATCTCTCCGGTTCTACTGCAACAGCTCCAGTATACATGTTTAATATTGTGCTCTGTCTACTGCGATGGTTATTTGAATTCAGAGTTAACTAACAACAAGTGCGAGAGACTTTTTGACTTAGTTACTAATGAAAAGGAAGTCGAGAGAGTTTCTGTGCCAGAGGATGAACTGTGTGGTTTTGTGCGCCGGAGACTTAGAAGTAAAGAAGGTTGAACAAGCAAGAAGTTTCTAATGAAAACTTTAATCGCTCTGTGGGGATAATTCATATTTGCCTGTTTTTATGTACAAGTGTCCAATTAGAATTTGCTGGCCTTCTAGCGCTAGATGCAGCTTACAGCGTGAACACAACCTTTTTGATTAAGCAAATAGAAGTGATAGAGAGAGAGAGAGAGAGAATATGCAGTAGTTTTTTATTCGGATTGCACCCTGTGTACTTTGTATGGTGTGCGGAGGAGTCACCTCTGAAAGAGATTGCAGTAGCTACATAAATGATACATTATGATTGGCCAAATTGGAATCGTCTGCTGCGATGCGTATCCTGGCAACATCCGGCTAGTAAGGATCAAAATGGTTGGCGGCTGCATTGGAATCTGCGTGGAGAAGATCAAAATTGCTCCTAAGGATACAATTACCGTGTAGACTGGAGAAAAATTCAACGAATCCCGTTCCACTTAAAGATTCATTCGATTTTCTCACAATTAGTTGAGTTACTTCCGGTGAAAATCCTATTCTCTTATTCAGTTATCTCTTCATGGCGACGTGATCAATTTTCATACGATTTTCAGTCTCACAGCAGCAGCTACTTAAGCAAATGTCTATTATGCAATGAAATGCACTGTGAAGAAATCTCCATTAGTAATGGTCTTTATGGTTTTCCGATGGAATTTTTGCTGGCGGATGTAATTTTTCCACAAGAATTAGATTTAGCTACTTTCTAAAGGAGTTCGGATGAAGCCACTAATCTGATTTCGTGAGAGAGACAAACATTTGCTAGTTATCGTGTATGCCTTTCTCTCCTTTCTGGATTTCCTGTTCGAGTCACAAACGACTGTTCCGAGTTCTGTGAAGAAATCTTTGAAAGCACTCTTTATCATAAATAATTCGTAAAAATGCACACAATATAACCTTTGCATAAATGAAAACGTTTAATGTGAGGTAGCTCTTTTGTCACTCTCATTCTTTCAGACAATCCTTTTACCATTGCACATGGCGTCGTACTTAATAGAGTTGTGTGGGAAGCGGAAGCCAACACAGATGTACATATTCCCTTATTACACTTTAGCGTCTATGTGTGTGTGGGAAGCGGTTTTACGAATAAATTCGTAAACAGAAATTAATTATTAAGTAAATTTTACGGTCGATGTTTTTGGTATAAGTTCAAAGCAAGGGAGTAGAGTTGCGGCTGTGCTTGAAAATTCATAAGCGGATGTCCTGTGGCTTTACAGAACATAAATGTCGAGAGGTCGTCTGACGACGAAAAATCATTTTTCCTTACAAAAATGTAATACAATTAAATAAAACATCAATTTTGCTGTGGGTTGACAGCGGAGTGTTTGTGGCTTAAAACTTTGGCCCTGTGTTCGTGTAAGTCGAGGTGTCCGTCTGGAAAGACCCGGGAACACAGTTTAAGTACTCTTTACTGTGTTAATAGAGTCTCGCACGTGTGGACGAAAATAGCGGATGAAAGGCAAGGATCACTTACGTGTGACCTGTCGCACAATGATTTATGAATGAGCATGGACGTTTGACATGGACACTCATTCATTGTCATTCTTCATTATTTCCAAAGAGCCGCTGTGATCTTATCCGTCTTTCCACTCGCTACCTTTGCATTATCTCGAAAAATACAATTTGCGACTTTGATTGAGAGAATGCGGTGAAAGGCTCTTAAAACGATCCTGTATTATCCATTTACCAAAGGTTCGCCAATTTACGATTGCCCAACTAATGGTGAAATTCAAGGAGGATTTATTTACTACACTCTGTGCACAGAATCTTTTTCTAACTTGATCCCCTGTGACTACATACAGAAGATAATAAGCTTAGCTAATGTCACGAGTCACGACGACATCTTGACGAATATATGATGTACTGCATAAAACGTTATTAGGAGAAAGCACGGAGGAACATATTATTTTCTCGTATCCTGTTACCGACTGTAATTGCAGATTTTTGCTTTGCTCTCTTTTTTTTTTATTGTTATTCAGAATATTCACAAAAATCGTGCTGAAATAATGACTAGATTATTATTTTACATTCTCCCATTCCATGGGGATGCTTCCCTTGTATGCAATGTGTTCGAAGAGATTTAATTCGTGTGTACTTTCTCCTTCACTTACCGAGTATACATCCTATGGAATATATTGGATTTGTCGTGTGTTGTTACATCGGTAATGGAAATTTAATCGCTCTTCTCTCAACTTTTGCATTCTCTTCCACTTTGAATGGCTACATAGCCTCTTAACAAGTGTACCTGCAATTGTTGACTTTTCCATAAAAGCTTGCTAGTGACGTCAAACCGAATCCTTAATATGAGAATCAACACTGAGTTAAAAGGAATGTATTAATTCTATTGGCTCGCTCTCGACTGACAACCAGAGGCAATGATGTAACAGAGATGATTTTTTATTCGTATCATATAATACGTATCTACAGTGTACTAAATATGGTATTAATTTTTGATTTGCAGGTGGACTAATGTTAGGAGGTGGTCAATTGGACTTCTCAACGAATTCTGCCCGACTGAATAGTCTTAAGAGAAACCTGAACTCAAACGGGAAGAGCACTACGGGAATAGGACATGTCAACCATAATCATAATCATGACAGTCTCATTGACCAGTTTGTGATGCACACGGCAGGTGGAAAAATTTATATTCCATCTGGTAAGCCCACATTTCCACTCAATTTCTCCTCTAAATACGTACACACGTGCATTAAGCATGAATTAATTGTCATCAGGAATATTGCACTGCAGATAGGAGTTAGTAGCAATAATAATGAGTCAGTTATTGAGTCAGAGTGCCAATACTTGTCATCATGAGACATTAATAGCAATCTCCATGTTGAAGACGCAATGCATGCTTGTTCCAAGAAATTCTGTTGTATTGGACGAGGTTATTAATAATATTTCGACTGGTTTTCTCTGCAGATACTCCGAAGAATTCAACTTCCGACTACAAAACAAGTCCAAGCAGCAGTCCTTCCAAGAAAACTTCCGGAAGGTAAACACAATGCGATATTTTGACAATACACACGATACACACAATATGTCTCTTATATTGATACATAGGTACAGCCATGACATGAGTTCAGGTCGTGCAGCAGTAGTACTATTAGTAGTAGCAGAAGAATAGAAAGGGAAAATAAAATATTTGCACAGCACAGTGCGACTTCATCATGTTTGTCTGGCTTGACTCGCTCACTCAAATCACAATCAACGAACTTCCTCTTTACTTACTTTCTACAAGTACCCACAAATAAAATGTAACAGCAGATTCGAGATAAAGGTAAAATGACTGCTGTACAAATAAGAATTGTAAAAGATGTTCATCATCCCCTCTCGTCTCTCATTCACTCCAAAAACTGCCCGACTTCTTATTTCTCTCCATTCAATGAACAAGTTCCTCCAACAACAAGTGACGACGACCCTGATGCTGGTAAAATAGATACGAGCCACAGAGAGAGAGAGAGACAGAGAAAGCATTGCACTGTATGCAGTTCACTAATGACTGAACCGGTATGATTGGATGAAGAGATGCCATTGCACACACAGAGGATACCTTGGCTTGCTTCCCCATTGAATTGAATTGAGGACGGAGGAGGATGACGACCATAACAAGTTAGAAGTTTGTGCTGCTTCACGTTGTTGTCTCGTTGTTGGAGGCAGAACTTTGATTTTCCAGTCATACAATGGAGGAAGGGGGACAATGGAATAAGGAATGATTTGTCTGGTCAGGAACTCTAATAATTGAAACCAATGCTGCTACAAGTAAGTTCAGTTCAGTCACAGTGCGCTAACAGTTTGTTCAAATACATACACAGCAAACAAAAGACCGTCCCTCATGAACCCTTCAGTCATTTCATTTCGTCGTATTGAATTGTGAAATTGAAAAAGCCTTAAAAGGAAACAATTGATTGTCCAGTCAGTCCTATTTGTCTAATCTCCGCACTGGAGAGACTTTCAATCTACTCTCTTCCCGGTTTAACTTCGTTTACGGATCAATGGAACTGAGAACAGAATGAAATAAAAGGTAGAATTGGCTGGATACAAAAATCAGCTAACACACTGGGGAAAAAGTATGTGTTCGAAAACTAGATTTTTTTTTACTAATTCTCTATAGTTGCCAACTGCTGTGTCTGTAGGGTGTTCCAGTTAATTATCTGCTGTGACAATTAGCGAGGTTAAGATCTTGAGCAAAAAAATTATCTCACAGTACACCAGTTTCCTAATTGTCCACTTTTAAAGGCGCGTCTACAGTATTTTCGCATTATGTACTTTATAGAATATTTGTACAAACTTATTGTGTTATTACTTGTGGCACATGACGTCGTGTAAATGAAGAATAATTACACAGCACAATATTATATAATCGAGCTATGCATCCATATACAACAGCGTCCACGGGTGGATAGCAATGCTAAATTTGTGTTTTATTAATTAGTATGATGGTCGTAGACACAAATAAAGCCTGCAATCAGTAACTCAAATGGCGAAACAAAAGCATGTGGTTTGTGTTCCTGTTACAACATTAATATTGGAGTTAGAAATAATTTTCGGCAGTGACAGTCTACTCTGCATCACTTTCATGAAAATCTATGTTCATTTATGAAAATCATATTAAGTGTAGAATTCACATTTTCAAAAGTACAATTTAAAAAATGTAAATATATTTGCATTTGTTTGTGTGCACAAGTACAAGTGGATTATAATATATATAATGCTGTACATATAATAATAATAGATATATTGAAAATTTACAATGCGTTGTGTTTGGTTTAGCAGTCTGTTGTACAAAGACACAGTGCACATGGGGTCGTTACGTGACAGTCGCCAAAGGTCCAAGTCCGATGATGACGACTACCTGTACAAATTCAAAGGATTTTGCAACTGCAAAAGATCCGCTCTTATTCTTCTTCTCTGTCTTTTATTTGCCTCCGTCTTGCTGAACATTCTCTTCGGTAAGTCGCATTTAAATTTCATCTCTCTCTTATTATCTTTTAGTTCGTTGTATAAATTTTGATGGTGGTGACCCTTTAACATTGGATGGGATGTATTTCAGGAATTGGTGCATTACCATGGGGGAGTGAGAGTGCCAAAGACTGTCGTGAAGAAATCATAGGGATGGACGTCCCTTCGATGCCCAATAGTAACCAAAGACAATCAACAAATGGGACAGGCATTTCAAGTCATATAAACAAAATTCCTCTTTCTGGAGGTAAGAACAATTTCTCATCTATCATTTGACTTCTACCTTATTTTCATTATCATGTTTTAAATTCAATGATTTTTTTTAATTTGCCAAGTATCACTTAGAGCTGACATTATTTTTTAAATAAATCTGTAATTGTAGAATTTATTATAATTTGTAGTTGTGAGAGTAGTGACAGTAGATGGTTCGTTAGCTGTGGGATTACGGTATTTGCATGAGCATGTGAAACGGGGAAAACGCTTGAAGCGGAATGCATTGGATAGTAGAGATGAGAAAGGGAAAGTACAAAACAATTTCAAAGTGAGCGAAGAAGAGTTTAGCAAAAGTTCTACACCCAATTTCAAGTACAGCAGCACACTTCCATTCCTTTCTTCGTCGATTGCCACTGAGCACATGTTAAACTCGTACACTGACATTTCACATCAGTCCACAAGCCCCCTTTCCAAGCACAATACGAAAGTTGACAGTTCCACGACTAAAGTCATTGGCACATCTTTCGACGACTCTGAACAGATTAACATTTTTGAAAAGTTGGAGTCGACGCGGACGACGACAGCAGGTGCTGATGAGATTGTGGAAGCGTTGACAGTGACACAGGGCCAGCACAGAGCCGAAACAATTGTCGGGAGTGACATAATTCCTTCCTCTTCATATTTCCCTATAAATCTAAATAGTCCCACGAGTCCTTCTGCAGATGACACAAAAAATAGAGAATCAGAGACACTGAGTGAGGAAGAAGTGATGGCTCAGGATGACGGCAGACTTGTAATAGAAGTTCCTCCCGTCAAACCCGCGTACTCGTCCTATTTTTACTCATCTTCTGGAGCTGACGACAAAAAAGTCCACGCTCATCGCCCTCCTCCTCCTCCTCCACATCCGCATTATCACTATATATCTCCGAATGGTCGAATGGATGATGAGGAAGATCAGAACCTGGTTTTTTACGATCCTCTGCTGCTCCATGAGAATTATGAGAAAATCGATCAGAAAGAGCTAATGGTGACAGACAGCGGCGGTCGGGAAGAGAAATCTTTTCAGACAACATCTGACGCTGCGATGATTGATCACTTCATTAAAGATAATATCAAAGAGACCACTGATGTCAATAATAATGAAAGGCACACTTTGCCTAATGACCACTCGGGCGTCAGCACCATCCGCATGTCTGACGAGCAGACCGCCAGCAGTAGCAGCAGCAGCTCAATGCCTCCAGAGCTGACAACAACGACGACATCTCATCAACAGCCCAACAATAACAACAAACTCTCTTCCTCATTATCCCCAATCATTCCCGGGCCATTGATTGAGACCACTCCGGGCACTGCCGCTGCTGCTACTCCATTTCCTAGAGAAACAACCGAAAAGCTACTACAACAACCGCCTCAGCCCGGAAACTGGGGCGGAGTCTGTGAGTGCTACTGTCCATGTATGGACAAGGTATCTACAGCAGGCGCCACAGCAGACTATAATAATGAACTCGATGAAATGGACTTGACTGCCGTGGGAAGTGGCAGTGGAAGTGGAGATGGTCATGAAATATTATTAATACAAAGTGAGAAGGATGCAAATCTAGAGCAAACACTATCAACGAACCTGACTATTGACTGTGAACACTCTTGCACAGAAGAAAAAGTAATGAGTTGGGGCTCTGGAGACTCTCCAGAAAGAGAAGAGCTCCTTCTCGTCAATGAACATCACCAAACACATTCTGAAGATGAGTCTAGCTCACCGAGTACTCTTCAGGTCTCTCATCAAAATCAAAATCGACAAAATACAAATGAGGACTTGATAGAAATTGTCCAGACATTCCCTCCCATCACCACCACCACCACCACCACCACCACCACCGACCATTTCTCCAGTGAAATAATGGACGAGGACGATGATGGGAATGAAATTCCAGTCTTTCCACAAATTCCTATGCCGGAACCTCCACAACGCAACCCACCGCCACAACAACAGCAACAACAACCAGCAATAGTACAGGATGAGTCTGAGGAAGAGAGCCTGAGCACTTCACCACCGCTCACCGTTGTCGGAAGGATAAATGTGTCAGAGAGTGCAGCAGCAGGTGAGAGACAGATGTAAAATGTGAAAGGAAAGGAGTGGCGATCTCTGTGCACGGTTCTCTTGGTCTGCAACGTGTCCGTCGTGCCCTGCATTTCCATCAGTGTCTCCTCCACTCTCCTTCTTATTATGCAATTCAAATAATATAAATGTTAAAGGCGATATTGTCTCGTCAATGAATTTAATTGGAGTGTCTTGTGCTGTCTGCTCTCAGCCATTCTCTGTGCCCGTCTGTCTACCTTCGTGCATTCAAGTCAAGTGGCTTGGAGTGCCTTGAGATGGAGACAGAAGTGCGCTCCTCACATTGTTCACTTGCAACCACTCACTCTCGTCCATTATAATATATTATTATTCTATCTCTGTTGTCACTTCTCCAACTTCTTTAAGTACGTCTCTTCCTTCCTTCCTTTGTCTAATTGTCTTCGTTCTCTATCTCACGCCTCACTGCATGCACATACATACATAGTACATATTTAAGTACACACACAGATCACATACATACAGATCTGTATCTGTACAAGAAGTAGTAGCGGTGGTGGTGGTGGTGGTGGTTGTGTTGGTAGCAGTGGGAGCTGAATGCAAAGTTAATGCAAATGCTCTGTCATTCTGCTGTGGCCTTGCCAGCTATAAATACAAATATGTCAAGTAAAGAGGTAGGTTGTCTTGTCATCACATCGCATTAATTACTGCTTCAAAAGTCTTCCTTATTGCATTTTGCACGTAGTATTTACACAATGTTTTGTCTATCTAATATGCACACAGTCAACCAACTAACAAAAGTCTCACTCAATAATCATTAAAAGTACAAGGAACACTGAGAGACGCAGAGACAGCAGCAGCAGCAGAGAAATTAAACAAGAATCACACAACACTCGTCCTCTCTCTTTCTCTCTCTCTCTCGCTGTCTGGCAATGTAGAAGTCAGTGTTTATAATAAAGTGTGGGGGGAGCAATAGGAAGATGAAGGCCCTGTGTCGCGCAAAGCCTAGTAGTAAATAGTATAATAGCTGTGTTTGTGTACATTGTGTGTGTGTAGGGTAGGTAATTGTAGCCAAGACAAGACAGGACTTATTGTTGTCCATATGAATCACCTGCAAAGCGCTATGAGGACATTATAGTTACGAGGTTAAGTTTACGTTCTGCACACAAGTTATCGTCCTTTGGCCGTACAGACTCGGGGAATTTATTTCCCAGAGAGGAAGAGAGAGAGAGAGAGAGAGAAATACACAGGCCACCCACGAACATTAGCAGCTACGATACATTACTTTAGTGGCATGCCTTCGTCTCAACAACGCATCCCATAAAGCACAAGGCTATATAGTCAACCGAGGTCTACATGTCTAATAAGTAGGCACCTTTTCTCTTCACACTTTGCATTACTGTATAGACGGCCATTCTTACGGATGTAGTTAGTAAATACATAAATTCACAGTAGAGAACATGTTGTTGTGCTTCAGAGGCACGCAGCAGATGAAGGAACACATTGCTACTACTTACTTGTATTATGCAGATGGAAAGAATGGGAAATGCCTTTTGTCCCATTCATGTAAACGGCATCACCGAAATTCTTCGTAGTAAATGCATTAGCTATGAGCATTTCTTTCCGTCATAAGATAAAAAGATAGAAAAGCATGAACTCAATCTCAGCCTCCACTACTTGCACTATTTACATACCGGCAGTACAGGGCGACGGAATAGAAAACATACAAGGCGCTCTTTGCATGCACTAACTTTTTGCATCGTAACAACAAACAAGATAAACGTTAATGACTTAATGGCTGTATCGGTAGGTGGGTTTTGAACACAATATTCTCAGTCCATTTCGGTTCAGTCTCAGGAATCTGTTCTCGGTGAGCGACAAAAAGTACTCAAAGTATTCCAATAAGAAATGTTATTCCGATAGCTGCCACCATCATCACCCTGTACGAATGCCGTATAGGCTTAGCCATAGCTTAGCTCTACTTATAAATGTGCTCGTAGGTAATAGTGCATTCTCAGTACTTGCAATGCATTAGACAGGTACAATATTATTATTACCAGTAGTGGTAGTATAAGGTTACGTAGGACTAGAGAGTGAGATAGAGAGAGTGAGAGCAGGAGAGCAGCCGTTCCACTTTCAAATATGTATGAAGACACACACACACACACACAGTGCAACAGAAATGGCTACAGTGAGCCAGACCGGTAAAGTAAAATGTAATGTAAGGCAATGGCAGAGAATATCTTGCGATCTCTAATGTGATGTCATCCAATGCCATGTTATGTAATCTACAGTAATGCAGCCTAATGTAATAGCGACAGAGAAAGAGTGTTGCTCTCGTCCCGTTATGTCCTACCTTCTAATTCTAACAATAAGTTCTCCGAATGCTAATACCTACTAAAGTTAATGGCTGCTATTACGCTCTGCTGTAACGACAATGCAAGAGAGAGAAAGGTGATCTTTACACAGACTCAGTGCTCCTGCTACCAGCGCGCTTCAAATGACCACTCTCTTTTTCCTCGTGCAAGATTATTCCTTTTTTCCCTCACATATAGATTTTACAAAAAGTTCATTTCTGCGATTCTCTTTCAAATGTGTTGTACTTGTAGTACAGATACAATGTCAGTGTACATAGTGGTTAGTTCACTGTTGTTGATGTTGTTGTAGGGCCAACAGGCAGAATTTTATAATAAATATTCGTCATCATTTACATAAAAGTAAAAGATAATCTCTCTATAGACTTGCAGCTTCGTTCATGCAATATTAAGCAGCAGAGTTGTGGTTAGAGTGGAAAAAATTATGCAAGCCCTGGGAATAATTTATACGTGATGAGCAGTCGAGGGTGTTTTTACATTGAAAAGCGGAAATTCGCGAATAAGTAGCGATGAATTTAAACTTGTTTACTGGTCGTGTATATTGTAAATGACAGCTGAGCAGAGTGGATGGTTTTTCACGAATGCTTGGCTGACATAATCGTACACTTGCATAAAATATTGTGCACTTTTAAGCAGTTAGTGAAGACAAGAACGCGACAGCCATTTCCACGTTATTTTCTCGTGTTCGTTGTATGTAGACCTGAACGGAGATAATTTTCTGTGTAATCATTCGAGAGAGAGAGTGGGAGGTTATTGGGATGCGGCAGATTTCAGTGTTGGGCTGACGTGACTGACGATGAGTGCCTGTTCAATTATTGTTGTTGGCTTGGCTGCCACCATTGTGTGTAAACTAAATTGGTTTGTTAAATACAACACTACTAATAGTACTATACTATAAGCAGGATATGGAGCATTCATTATGCCGCGGCCGTGTGTGTGCCTTCTGCTGTGTGATCATTGAATAGTCTTGTTATATAAAGTACGCTGTTAGTTACACCGTGGATGTGTTCTGTCGCCGACGACGAACCGGGAACAGGGAAATGTTCCAACTTTTACTTTTGTTTTGTGCACCGAAAGTCAAGTACGGGAATGAAAATGAGAGAGGAAGGAATAAGGGACAGAACTCTACGAGAATGAAATCTTTTGGTGATCTTGGCTCGACTCTCTCTCTCTCTGTCTCTCTCTCTCTTCTTTGCTAAATTACCTTTCGTTTTTTTCCCTCGTTAGTAAACTGAACGTGAGAGAGACAGAGTAAAGAGTGTGAATCCCATTAGAATATATGCGTGCGCTCTCTGCTCTATAGAATAGGTAGCTACGTATGCCAAGTTATGTGCAGGTACGGTTATCCCTACAACATACAAGTAGTGTATCGTACAGTAAAGGTCCAACCAACTGTTTTCTTTATGCTAATCTTCCATACTTTCCATTATCCAAGCATTCATTTCACACGCTTCAGTTCCGTCCATTCCGCTTTTTCTTGTTAATTTTGACTAGGTATTATATAACAGAGTACTTAGTGCAAACTTAAATGTCTGGAGGTGGGTGGTGCTGGTTGTGTAGTGTGTCCGTTGCATGTTATAAAATTAAAAGTTGGTATTCTCAGCTGCACGAAATCGGAATGGCGCTCCTGCCTCAGCATTTCTGGTGCACAGAATTTTGCGACATGTGTTCCGCGGAGGTGACAAACAGCTTGAACATATACTTTGCTGATTACTACATAGCACTGTGAAATCCTATATCTATTATTATGTAGAGTGCTGTATAGAGTTCTGTTGCGTTGCATGTGTTTGTGCGTTAATGTGCAGAGTGTAGAATAATATTATGTGAGTGGTACGCACGCCTTATTGATTACTATTTACTCGTGCTGTATTATGTGCAAGCTAAGAATTTGTGTGCGTCAACGCTGAGTTCAGTAGTTCAGTTAATTTACATAAAACATTTACAAATGCAAATGATGGGAATTGGTTGTGTGTGTGTGTGCAGGCGGTCGTCCATTTCCCGCAGTGAACTTCCCACCGGACAGCACATCGTTCGTACAGATTACAATACCGAGCCGATTGTCCAATGTCATCGGAGCGTATAGTTACTGGAATATGCAATTCTATCAGTCAGAAGGAGCCTACGTCACTTGGGAAATTAGCGTTCCTCGGTATGCAATCTTTTGAGACAATAAGTTTTCGTAATGCAACAAATTCATTATAAAACAAATTTAAAGAACATGAGAACTCAAATGTCAACGCTTTGATAAAAAAAATCACGATTCTTCTGTGGGAGTCGATGTACAATGGACTCGATCTTCTGCTTTATGTCCTCTTTGTCTGCTTCGCGTATATAAGTTGCGCATTCGGCGGGATGCAAAATGCATTTTGCATCTAACAGAATCCGTACGTACCACTTAATCATTGAAATCGCACCCTCGGTTGCATATATTTCAAGAGGAATCAACTCAGATTCCAAAAAATACCATTCATCAACTAAAACTTCTTTCCACATTTCGTAAACGGTTGCGCGCGAGATTTGAAAATGCGCATGATCATATAGCAAAGTCTGCACATAAGTAGAATGCATTCCTATACTGTATGTGACATGAATATTTTATTAATTGTTGTAGAGGAGCATCCATTGGATTCTACGCCCGCAGAAATGCCCTCCCTACACACACTCATTATGATATTGTCGAAATACTCAGAGGTTTCAAAACAAGAACCACTAGAAGCTCACCGGTGAGAATTCATCTTTTGTTATTCATTCCTTGTCAGTGTCTGCACTACAAAATCCCTACTATTTATATAGTCTTACTTATATAGAAATAGTGTTCCTAAAAATATCCCTTGTGGTGAATGGGAAATTATTTATAATGAAATATTGTGCTAAAATATTTGTTTGCAATAAATTTGCAGCCGTCCGTTTCGAAGGAATTGAGCAACTTTTTGGAACAGGGCCACTGGTTTTTAAGTTTGTACAATGACGATGGGGACTCTCAGGAGGTCGTGTTTGCTTCAACCATATCCGAAGAGATGACCGAAGGCTGCCCCAACGGATGTAGTGGAAATGGACAATGTCAGGCTGGTCAATGTCAATGCAATGCTGGCTTCGGGAGTGACGACTGCAGTCAGAGTAAGTGTACAAATATTTAATCACTAAAAATAGCATTTAGTACAAAGTCAGTACTTAATTAGAAATAACGTTAGAGAAGCGTGCGACTATTTATGGAAAAAAAAATGTTGTATTAAAAAATTTCCTGTGCGGAAATCGTTGCACGTGTACTTTGGGCATTAAACTTTCCCCCACTATTTGTTATTGTTAATGGTAGTAGTTGTAAGTATGGAAGATATTAAAATTGTTAGTGGCAGTTTTCTCTAGTATATAAATAGATAGAGCAGCAGAGTAGATAAGAAATTGGGGTGGCGAGAAAGAGAAGGAACGGGAAAAATAGAATTTCTCGTTAAATGTGTTGAAAGCCGTAGTTTCCGCTTGTGAGACACTCGTAAATACTTTCTGAGGACATAATGCTGTGTGTTGGTGTGGAGCAGAGTGGGAGAGATAGGTTTGAGAGGAGAGCTGGTTGCTGAGGTGTAGCCGTAGTGGTTAAGTTGAGTTGAGTGTAACGACTAACGACCTTCTGACGACATCGCAGGAAAACTAACGCTAACGGTCTATCTGTACTTCAACCGCGCTCAGTCCAACCACCACCAATACGTGGACACACAGTGTACAATTTACTGGTGGATTTACCTGTTTTCATCTTTATTTTTTCCCGGACTGTTGTGAGTTTAGTTCAGTCACTGTATTATACTCACTGTGTGTAGCATATGTATTATAGTGGTGGTGGTGGTGGTAGTCGTCGTCGTGTCGTCGTGTGGGTAGTGGTAGTACTTTGTCCTTTTTCTTTGGAAGGGCACACAAGTGTTGGAATTGCGGAAAAAGCTGGGAGCTCGTGCTTGTGGATTTAAATAAATTGGATGGAACGCCATTAGGAGTCACATTACTGTAGTATATTGAGTGTCATATGTGGGTCCTACGTCCACGGAGCATTCACAAGGAAGGAATGGCCTCTGCAGTCCACAGACAACCAAAACCAGTCACTACTCACTAACAACCAGTCGTGTAGGCACAAGACCTCTGGTCTCGTCCTCTCTTCTTTATGTCCATGCATTGCACACACACACACACACACAAACATTCTCCACCTTATCCTCCCAAGCACATTTTCGCCCTTTCCCCAATCGTTCGATTACCTTTCTCCCGTACAACTCTGTTTACCCAATGTTACGTAACCCAAAGAATAGAACTTTCTTCTTTTTCCTCTTCATCCTTTCTTTCTCCTCCAACCACTATTCTGTATCACAGGCTTTCACTATCTAATGTAAGTTTATTTAGAAGTTTAATGAGATTGTACAGTCTACTACATACTCCTGGGCGCAACCGAATGTGCAGTAGCAGCAGTGTACACCAAGTCGCGTATATTGCACACGTATATATTACTGTTGGCTAGACGAGACTACTGGCTTAGCATAGAGCTACCACATGCATTAATACAGATGTTTATTTATGTGGTTTCGGTGAGTGCAACGCCAAATAATGGACAACTTTTAATGTTATCTTCCTTTTGCCGGCTGCGCTTACAAAACACCATTCTCGTAAGCATAAAAATTATTTGTACAGAATATATAGGGCGTCACTTTTATATGTGCACTTGACCAACTGAACCCATATTACTGCAATTTGTTAATCTTCTTTTTCTTTAATCCTGTTACATTAAATACTATAGCGAGGAAGTTATTAAAAAAATAAATTTATTATTATTTTTCCACAATTTTATTTCTATACATATAACGATATTTAAAATGAAATACATTAAAGAGATATAAAAATTATTGCTTTTCTAAAATAATAAATGCATCAATTGTGCTTTTTAGTGACATTCTGACGTTCAGTCGAGCGCACACTCTAAAGTGGTTCACTATTTCCTACAGACGCAAGATTTAAGCGTACATGTGAACTCGCATGCAATTTCCTAACTGTACATCTGTATAAATATGGTTGGTGCTCGACTGACAATGAGCTACAGTTTTGAATGATTTTGATATGGAAATGGCGAGTATGCTTTTAGGTAGCCACTTACCGCAGATGTTTATAACATTATCGGTGAAAGGTAGGATGTCTACTACAGAATATAATGTGCCTATCATGACTATCTATCTGTAAAGTGAAATGAAGGTTCGTGGATTTGTGGTGGAGAGGTTTTGAAGTTGTGCTTCGACATCATTTTCTCGAATGAGGGTCTACATATCCATTTGAAGCCGACCATTTGTAGCATTCTGTACGTAAAATATTGTAGATACAAGGTCGCCTCTTCTCCTCTGAGCAGGGATAGCAGCTCGCGAATGATGCGACGAGAGACTAGAGGAAATTCGACTGTCAACCAACCAATCGCTGCCGTTCCTCTATAGCCACCTTAATTATAGATTCTGTTGAAGACGCATATCTTCGGATCCAATACCTATTTCCACCTATCGCCGTTCCATCTCCAATCCAATTCGGAGTCCAACGATCGTTCAGTATCTTCACCACGGTCGCTACGCTACCTCCCAGTATTAGTCCACTAAGCTCAGACATTGCAATTTTATGAAAGTCAAGTGAAATTGAAAGTGCAAAAAAGAAATTGGACCAATACTTCTATTTCAAACTGCAAAACCCCCATAGTCTCATCTAGACAGTGTACAAGCATAGGCATTTCCATTAGTGGTTGCTCTTTCTCTTTGTAACAATGGAGGCCAACGGATGTAAACTAAATGCACAGAGAGAGAGAGAGATAGAGAAACTCACACAGTATATAAAACAATGCAGACACAATGGCAGAATTTATGTGTAGACTTGTGTGTCCATTTGGTGTTTCAGGGAAAGAAGTGATGGGAGTGTTTGGATGTGCAGAAGTATTTATCTGCGGTATTTTCGTGGATAATAGTCATCTTCAGCCCCAAATCAGTATGCTTCATAGGTACAGCCTACATTATTGTCTACACACCAGCATAGTCTACAACACTTTCACATACATAGATTCGGGCAGATTTTCCGCAGAGGGAGAGAGAGAGAGAGAGTGAGTGGAAGGACACGCACCTACGGAAATACTACTACACACATAATACTACTAGCATAGTACGAGTAAATGTATGGAGGAGCTAAGTTGTGGGCGAATTGGAGAGAGTGTACCTCTGACTGAATTATTATTATGAACCTGTTAAAGAGCAACGTGCTACTTTTGTGCAGCCGCAATTTCTATCTCGTAGACGGCTGTTGTTTTGCAACCGTAGACACAGACCACGGCTCTACCGCACCAGCAGCAACCTCTGGAAACAACACTGGAATCCCTCAGCACACACAACTCAGTCGAACCAATGACACGGAAAGTCTACCTTCATACAACCAACCTAGACACACACACACACACACACACACACACACACACACACGCATAAGTATCGCAGCCGAGCTCCAAACTGTAGTTATCTGTAGTTCGACGAGCGAGATATAATACCTCCTCACTACAGCCAATTCTGTTTCCGCCGTAGAATCTGCAAAAACATACGTACTCACCTCTTTTTAACTTTATGTATTGACTGTCCTACTAACTAAATAAACAGCATCTCTCTGCTCTCTCTGTTTCTGTGCACAATTTAGCCTTTCTCCTCCTCCTCCTCCTCCTGCGAAAGCCCACTATCTCTGTATTAAGCTGATGAGCTTTTTTTCCTTGTGGCCTGCGTGTAACATACAAAGAGATACCAATAATGCGGATAACGGACCAGACCAGGCACAGGCAAATCCTGCAATGACTGGAGAAAGTTGCGATTTCTATGCAACACAAGGCAGAAGAAAACAGAGAGGGGAAAGTACAATGCAATTTGCACTGATGGGAATCCTAGTCAATGGACTGTGGCTTATGCATTAGATTCGAGCAACGAATTCGTACACAGTGGCCACACACATTATTAGTAAATAGTGGAAGAGTGCTACGGTCCTTACAACTGAACCGTTGCCATCTAATCTAGTAAATCACTGGAGCCGTTCGCTCACTCCTACTTTCCTCTGTACACACACACACGCGTGGTGTGTGTGTGTGTTTGTGTGTGTGTCCATAGAAAAGTACGTGTACGTATTATGTACTTCATTTACGAACAGAAAATGCACAAATGCTAAATTGGTGGACCGTAGGATGATGCGAGAGGGCTACCTTCAAATTATGGCTACTCTCCTCCAGTTTCTGTATCTATAGTAGATGATAAAGGGAAGTCCATTCAAGCCAACGCACATCTAGTTCTGCGAGTGCTTTTTCCGCCTGAGTGGAATTCATGGTGGAAGTACAAACAACTGTACAGGGTGCTTCTGAAGGGAGGCCGCATATTTATTTGCACGGTTTGGGGAACCACGAATTAAGCAGTCCCTTCTGTTTATCTTCATAAAACTCTGTTGCACCGTAATGTAACTACACCAAAAACTGTAATTTAATATATTGTTTCACACAAACGGCTTGCGGTTTAAATTGGTCCAATCATAAAATGGTTTTGAGTAACGTTCTGTAATAGACATTTTGTATGTATACTTGACCACTGAACAGAGCATGTAATTCGTTTGCAGTACAGTGGACGTTTACACTATAGACTATGGTATTCGCTTATATGGTCCTTTGGTATGATTACATTACATGGAACATCAAATTACAAAGTTGCTTTTCCAGAGGTACATTGAGTAATTTTCTATATGGAAGGTTGTCGATGATGCTGATGCTATAGACGCGTTCTTTTTACTTGCCACCGTGAGATCTTTCAGCTTGCATTCACAAGGAAAATACTAATGAGGGGAAGTGGACAGGAAATATTCCAGGTATTCTGGTAGACGATATGACGTGCTGTTGTGGAATCAGATTAATAAACTAGTAAACAGAGTTTTTCCATAGAAAGTCCTTGCGCACGAAGAACGCACGTGGCTGAAACTAAATATGTAGGTGGTGAAACACTGAGCAATAAATAATTGTCCTGAATTATTGAATAATTTTGGTTTACCTTTTGCAGGTGTCTGTCCAGTACTTTGCAGCGGGAGAGGCGACTATCTGAACGGGGAATGCCAATGCAATCCGGGCTGGAAAGGGAAAGAATGCAGCTTGAGACACGATGAGTGCGAAGTCTCTGACTGTCACGGGCACGGGAAATGCGTCAACGGGAAATGTTCTTGTGCTCGCGGCTACAAAGGAGAATTCTGTCAAGAAGGTATGTTTAATGACGTAAAATAGAGATAAATGTGCAAAGTGCCACTAAGGCTTAGCATATCTTCAATTCCTACATTTTTCTTTCGTGTCAAGATGACGCAAATTTTTTGCTACTCGAACACTGGGATTAAAGTAGTCACACTTTTTTTAAGTTAAATGGCTTACCAGATTCCCATAATGACATTTTCAATTTGCATCGTTGCATGCCATGCAACAATTCGTCAACTCATACAATAATTATCATTGAATTATTTTAATGTCTGGGGTATTTTTTTTCTACAGATATTCTTTAAGTTAAAAGTTTAGTAATTAGGAAAATAAATCAAAATTAGACTTTATGCTGAACAACAGATGTTTCAACAATGGTGCACAGAATATGCACGACAAAGGGTTCAGGCATTTAGACAAGTTATATAATGTTAAATGAAAGTTACCTTTATGTAACTACTCTGGTATTCTACGTATAATTTTTACTGCCATATTTCCAATAAAAATCTTTTCATGTCACGTCTCAAGCAAGTCGACGCGACATTTCAAGGAAGAGAAAAATTATATTCCCTTTTCATTCCAATTCCTTACCTGATCTGCGTATTTAATTTGATTTGCATTAAACAAGAGAACGGAAATGTATCATGGGAGCGGGTGCGAGAATAGCATTTGTGTTAGCGACTAATGTAATAATTAGGTAGGTAAGTTAATACCTTAAGGGCGGGGCTACAGCTAGTAACAAATGTAAATTAATAGCTCATTCTTAACCCAATCATTTGAAATTTGTTTTGCATCATTTTCGCACGGAAGTAATTATTCAGTGTGAAATACTATTGAATTTCTTATTAAGTGAAATTACTTAAAATTGTAGTGTCTTCTGATTATAAGGCTTAGGAAAGAAAAAGCCTTTTTTGCATTGTTAAAAAATGCGTTCTCTGCTTTAAAGCATAACATTTGTTAAGTATAGAAAAATGGCAAAGGTTAAAAAACGGTATGCTTTTTTTACCTTGTAGTTTACTTGAAACCAAAAAAATTTGACTTATTTGCCTTTTTGTTCGCTGATTAGGCTCCAGACGACGAGCCTAGGCATTAACGTTTTTTCGAATATCAATTTTACCGCTAACATACACATAAGGACGATTTCTATATTATACAGTGCTATTTTAAAAGCATTATGTATATGGGGGCACGCTTTGAGAGAGAGTGTATGTGTACTTCATTCTTTTATGCATATATACAGATAGCCTAGTCAGGTGGTGTACGTAAGTAGTGCGTGCATGTTTTGTTGAGCGTAACTATCCTATAGAAAAAGTATATGAAAGTGTAGCTTTTTCTCCATGACTGCTTCTGGAATTCAGTTGGAAAGTTAATGAGGAAAACTCTGCTGGGATGTGCGCTGGAGTGAAAGTAGTCAGCGAAAACTTCTTTTCTCCTTTTATTTATCTAGACAGATAAAACTTTTTCTTGTTGTTTTTCTTTCGGTTGAGAAGATTGTCCAAAGGAAAGCAATGTGTCAATAAGTCAGCAAAGTTTCAAGGTGAAAACAGGATTTTCCGCTTTACTCTCATTTGTCTTATTCTCTCTCTCCCGTGCGTTCGCTCGCTCGCTCCACACACGAATAAGTAGAAAAGCAATTTTGAGGTACGGCTAAAAATATACCTCATTCATTGGATGCAAGCAAAGAAAGCATATCATTTCCACGTTTCAATTCACTAAATTCCAATTGGATCTCGTTAACAAAAAATACATTTCCTAACTATAATCGTGCTTTCTGTCGTTGGCAGGAAAACACGTGAGTGAATAATATGTAAGAAAATCGTTATTTATGTGTACTGTGTCTGCAATCAGCGGTGTTTTGCCAGATTAAAACTTTGTTCCCTGCTTCTCAATTGAAAAGGATAAGAATAAAGAGGAACTATGCTATCTACAGTATAAACATGTATTTTTGCGCACAATTCGTGACAAAAGATACAAAAACTGAATAGAATTTTATTTGAAATCAGAGATAATTCGACAGTACAATTCTATAATGACATTTCTTACGTGTTTTTCTATAAATTCAATAGCGTGTGGATTTCGCACTTTGGAAACCTATACAATTTCACTTACATAAACTATCCAATTGAATTTCCTTTTGCGCTAAAGGTCTGAAATTCTATCTAGAAAATTGGAGTCGTTGCCAGTGTACCACAATTGCAAATGTACAGCTTATGAGTTTGTGACTACCTAGCCATCTACTGCGCTTTCAATGGTGTTCTGATGTCTTTGGTTCAAAGGAGAAAGCCAACATATTTAGTATTACATATGTATAGTAGAGAAGTGGATATGGCTGAAAGATGAGCAGTTTAGTGTGTGTGTGGTGTGGGAGAAGTATTAGTAGTTCAGGAAGGTATATAGGCTCCTGGTGCGGTGGCGGTGAGTGAGTAGTCTGACAAAGTGGTGAGTGCAGATGTTCCTTCCCAGCCATCATCTCATTTCTGATTCCGTCATCATTCTAATTCTCTCTCTCTCTCTCTCTCTCTCTCTCTTGAATGTGATTCAACTCTTGTACTAAGCAGCCAATGCAATGCAACCGTACCGCTATCTTTAACAGCACCGCCCGCCGCAACTATCTTTCCAACAAAGAGCCCTACTGCTCTTGCAACTCTATACGAAAGGATAAAGAAGATGAAGCCTCATAGAATCCAAAATCTGCAAATAGTATACCTATATTATATAATAAAGTGTAAATACACAAGTATAAGGAAATGGAACATTAGTTGGTCGTATCGTACACTGTTGAGTGAAGTGAACATTGATGTCATATATTGTAAGGATCTGCATAATATATTTATTATGCACCGAATAGGATGTGGAGGAAGAGTGAATAGTTTTAGAGATAGACATAAATTGGATACAGGTACCATGAGAGCTAGTGCATAATATATGTGTAATAAGAGATGTAGATGGAATTATTTAGAAGTTTCCTTTCCTTCGCTTTCCGCCTAATCTTATTGTCAGTTAAATGCATAGTCAATCGTTTTTATGTATTAAGTATTAGGGACGATGTGTGAAGACGAGGAGGAAATCTGATTAGTTGGCAGCTAACTCGATTTCGCTCCCAAGTAGTGCTAAGCCACAATCACCTGTCATTTCCCTCCGTCTCTCTATCTCGACGTCTCAGCGTCTCAGTCCTGTCTTTGTCGCGTCTCTCGCTTCTCGCGCACTCACGGCCTCTATTGTGTTCGCATTTCTTACTCAATAAGAAACAAATTCACCAGCTCCAACCGTGGGTTCACATTAAAGAAGACGAGCAATAATAAAGAAAAACAGTAAACAAGTGCTTTCTGTAAAATTTCAATTTACACGAATTTTTACAAAGTACTTTCTCTCATATTGCCAACTCTCAATATGATTTACTGAAGGATAACAATATTGTAGTATGCCATTTTGTAAGGTAATATGATATTAGAATCTAAAGAGCCCCCAATACACACTTTCTACTACTACCTCCAAAATGCTAGCAATTTTGCATGTATGAATGTAGTGTCATAGGAATATTTTCGATCAGTTGGCTGAGTGAGTACTTTCACCTAGGGGAAAGTGCGGCTACGTGGAAATGACTGTGTGTCTGTGTGCGTACGTTGACAGTTAACGGACTTGTAAAGCCAAAGTCGTGGTCCCTCTCACTGTATTACGTGCTACTCCTTAAACTTTATTGGTTGTAGAGTCGACTGGCATTGAAGAAAATTTGAGCCAGACCCTGAGCATAAAATTTGAATCGGAAAAACTCGAATGGAATACATTTGTAGAATTCGGGAACATTTCCTCGTCTCCTAATGACCCATAATGCTTGCCTCTCTTTCAGCTGCCCTTCTATCATCCAATGCCACCTCCATCTTTCCTCTTCGTCTTCTTTTTCTTCTCTGGGACATTTACATTTCCATGTGCATACAAATACTCCATACATTATGTAAACCTTTTCCTCTGTTTTCCTCTTTTGTGGCAGCAGGCAACGTTCCCGGCCACATCATCATAAAAGACCGTCAAAGCAACCTGTTCTATTTCATTGCATGCTAGTAAAAGAGTCCATAGACAAATTGACATGCTGTTGGTTTAAAATATTATTAACTCGACCAAAAAATGACTGATGACAACTATCTACAAATTACGTCTAGGGGATAGCAATTTTTTTAAACATGAATTTTCTTTACAAATGTTTAAAAATTTCAAAGGTGTTTATCGACCGCGCCTTTCACCATAGGTGAGGGGTGCATTCACTTTATGTTAGCTGTCATTAACGCTTGTAAAAGTAAAGGAGGTCGGAAATAAATGTAAGGTTCTCCTCTCATGAGTAATTGTGTCTTTGGGTATCTGGCTACATTATAAGTATGTATAGTAGTATTGTCGGTAGTGACATTAGAGTGGGGTCTGCTGCTCTGCTGAAGAAAAGGGGAAAAGTAGAAAAGAATGACATGAACTTGAAAGGGAAGGAAATATCTCGTCGCCAGAAATCGCTTAATCGATCGGAAAAGAATCGTGCCATTATGGATTGTCACGAGCGGAATAAACTGCCTACATTATTGAGTTATTGTCCCATCATCCTCAATCCTTCTTCAATACTTCTCTCTCTATCTCTCTGTTTCTCTCCATGTCGTCTCTCTGTATGGGCCGCGCCGCCTTCTGCACAACTTTCTGTAATTTCTCTCAAGTACCCTTAGGTTGGCCAATGCCGTCGATCTACTAATAGGCACTCCTATACACATTCAACGTAGCAGTAACTACTATGAAATATCTCTTAAAATAAGGATTCTAGTCCAGTCGTGTCTGTCATGTCATGTCATGCCATCCAAACGGCATAACAATACATCACATCATAATATATAGACAAATATTTTTTTTTTTACATTTTAGTAGTTACATAACCATTTTCTAAATTCCTGTATGTTCGTTTTACTACGTTCACTATCTTGCATTTGTAGGATAATAAACATTTGAAATCCCTAACTATCCTTGTAGTATTGCCATTAGGAAAATTTGTAGGCGAATGAAGATTTGATGTTTGGATGTTTTTTTTTGTGATAGTCGATTGTGCTCATCCGACATGCTCAGGACACGGATTTTGTCTGAATGGGAACTGTATGTGCAAGAAAGGGTGGAGAGGGGCGGATTGTGCGTCACCTGACAACGAAGCTCTGCAGTGTCTGCCCGACTGTTCCTCTCATGGAAATTTCAACCTGGAGACTCAAACGTGTACCTGCGAACCCAGGTGGACTGGAGAAGATTGCTCCCAAGGTACCCATCATGTCTCCCCACTCGCTCAACAAATCATTTCCTAATGCTATCATAGGCCAGCAATCAAATAGTATTCCATTTCTATTGAAGAAGGGCCAAGCCAACTTAATTTACGTCCCATATAGATTCCATAAATTATATGCACTCCACTATACACACAAATGTAATGTTTCTGCTATAATATTTCCTTTAATTCCCTGGAACTTACACTTTGTGAATGCTAATGACTTCAAAGAAAACTACATACATATTTATATGCTTCTAAAATTGTTTTGTTACATTGGCGCTTATGACTACTGAAAATTAGTCATTGCAAGTTTGCAAGATACTTTTATTATCCATTGCATTTTCCTTTTGGAAGTTTCTCTCAAATAGCAAGTACGGACTCAAGTACTTGGTGTACAGCCGTTAGATTGAGCGGCATTATTTGAATTAAATTAAGAAAACGAATAGGGTTGCAATTTATATTAATATAATTTTGTAGCATATCACTCCCGTGAGAAAATGCAAACAATTTCGTAATTAAAGTAATTGATACCTGAAAAAGGCTTCTTTGGCGGCCAAATTGTGTGAAAAACCGGTATTAAACGCCCCTTCTACGAAAATATGATTTCCTCTCACTCTCACTCTCTCTACAAAAATGTTTTTACTGAATCTGTTTCAAAAAGAGTGATTAGTCTTGTGTCTTTGATAAACACTAATTTTTAGTTGTTGATTTTAATTTAGAACTTTGTGACACAAATTGTGGATCTAATGGAATTTGCATTGGTGGAGGCTGTCAATGTACCGATGGGTGGACTGGCACACTTTGCAACCAGCGAGTTTGTGACAAAAGGTACATTTTCTCACTCTATTGAATTACGTGTTTAATTAGATGTTTGTGAGATTTAGAATTTGTAAATGCTAAATCCACCAAAATAAAAGGTTTTAAAATTCTACAATTAGTAATTTTGAGAATATTTTGATATTGTTTTTAACTGCTTAGATGTGGAGACCACGGCCAATGTAAAAATGGAACTTGCTTGTGTGTGACGGGATGGAACGGGAAACATTGCACGCTGGAGGGTTGTCCTAACAGCTGCAGTGGACATGGTCAATGCAAAGCCAACTACGAAGGATTCTGGGAGTGCAAATGTCATTCTGGGTGGACTGGTCTTGAATGTTCCGTAATGATGGAACAGAACTGTAACGACGCAAAAGACAATGACAAAGGTAACCGTTGCAAAAAAATAATTACGAAATAACAAAGTTAAATACATCCTTTCACATTATATTGTGCATGTTGATTGTTGATGCATGAGAATGTAAAGTAAGTGAAAGCAGACAATGAAAATGTGTCAAAATTCTCAGTATTTAGAAAGGAAGCTTAGTGCAGAATATTTAGCAGCATGTGTTATTACATGTGAATTTTTACAGATGGGTTGACTGACTGCGAAGATCCTGAGTGTTGTAACACGTCACAGTGCGAAAAAAGCCAATTGTGTGTCTCAGCCAGAAAGCCGATTGACATTCTGCTGAGGAAACAGCCACCTGCCATTACTGCCTCGTTTTTTGAGAAGATGAAGTTCCTGATTGAAGAGGGAAGTCTACAGAGTTATGCACGACAAGATGCCTTCAATGGAAGGTACAATTTAAATTTGCTTCTCCCATTTGCTGTGCCTCTTCCTACTCTTTCCTTCAATTTATCCAAATTAAACCAAGCAAGACATGATGTCTTTCCTGTACATCTAACTCACAACATGTTTTTATGTTGATCGAAAGGTCTAAGTGAAAATACTAAACTCATTGAAATTGTACACAAAAACTATGTCGAGCATGTCTGCCTGTTTCTGTCACATCACAAATTATAATCAACCGCAATCACAATTTCAATTTGCCGGTGTTTTTTTTTATTAGTCTGTGTCCCAAATTCTTTACCAAAATAATCCTTAATCCTTCCCATGTTTTGTCACTCACCCAATTTACAACAACATTAACTCCCATTTTATTTGCCTCTTTTCTCGAACACTAAAAATATTATTTTTACTTTAATTTTAACAAAAAACGAAGCAAATATTTTTCTCCTCCTGAAAATTTCCCTGTGCATTATATGTAAAGGATATATATTTATTATGTCATAACTGAATGTTCTATGGTAAATTAACCCACATGTCAATAATTAGATGCAATTGTGCCCCTGTCTGTTCCACCCTTCCTGAAACGATCTAATTAATTCTAAAATGGGAGCCACATAAAAATAACACAATTAAAAAGAACGGGAATGTCCGCCGTTGTATGAAATCAGTAGTTTTGTCTGAATGTGATGTGGTGTCCTTCCTTATGTCATAATGTCACGTGCTCTACCAATGATATATAATATATTAATGACGAGAGCCGTTTGTCTTCCTTATCCTTGTCCCTGTGCAAAAAAGCCAAGTAAAGCCAAAACCACGCAAAAACCAAGCAAAGTCACTGCAGCATCAGAGAGAACTCATAACGAGTCAATAATATTTCTTGGCTAACTGTGCTTTCTTAATCTGTCTTTTGTGCTGCTTGATTGAAGTGTGTTTTGGAGTCATTTCAACAAGAGGTAAGAGATGCCTATTCACTCCGTCATGTCATGTCAGTCACGTTCTTTGTTGCTCCAAATTCTAAAGCATTTTATTATTCTCTCTTCTGTCAAAACATTTTCGTCTGTCTATATTAATTTTCTGAATCATTCAAAAAATGATTAACTTCAACTATCCAACTCAATTTATAAACATTTTGGAGGCAAAAAACTTTGAAATCAGAACAGTAAACAAATTAGTTGAGTTAGTTAGAGAGTGTATCTGACATTCTTTTGAGTAGGAAACTGAATTTATTGTGTCGCTCCTTTGTGAGAACAAAACACCAAACCAACTCAATATGTGAACTTGTCAAGTGTTGTTCTTGTTGCCGTCCTTAAATGTCAATGTTTCCGTCTTCGTATACGTACTTACTCGTTTCAATGTAATGTATTGTTCTGTTTTGTCTGTGGGGCACTAGGATGACTCTCTGTGTTTGTTCTGTCGTGTCTCTCCCACAATTCATCTTTACTTACATTTAATATACATTATTTTTATTATGAAATCCATTCATTTGTAAATATACTTACGTATCTGTATGCACACAGACAAATTTTTACTCTATTAATTACTGTTTCAGTTCGTGCTGTCGATACTAAAATAAATTACAACTCCTAATTTCTATACGATTTCAACTATATTTATTATTTATTATTTATTTTTTAAATTTTAATTAATTTCGTTGATTAGATGTTTGTTTACTTGAGTTTGCTTAATGTTACTTTCGAGTTCCGCTTTTAAGATGATGTGGTTGGTATTTGCAGTCGAAGTGGAGTGGTCAGAGGACGAGTTGTCACCCCTAATGGCAGTGGGTTGATGGGAGTCCGAGTGTCAAGTAGCTCACCACTGGAACCGTTGGGTGGTTTCACTCTCACCCAGGACGATGGATGGTTCGATCTTATGGTCAACGGAGGTGGAACGGTCACTATCCAATTTGGCCGCAGTCCGTTTAACTCTCAAACCAGAACTATTTTTGTTCCCTGGAATGAAGTAAGTCACAAGCCTTAAGTAACATTCAGCTTGTCATTTTTAACCATTGGTTATGTAATGTTATTTTTTACTTTGATAAAGGTGGTTATAATTGACACGGTGGTGATGGGATCTTCAGAGGAAAAGGCTTTCCTTCGTGGTCAAGCTTGCGACTCGCATGATTACGAAACAATGAAACCAGTCGTATTGGCTACGTGGAAACATGGATTCCAAGGGGACTGTTCAGAAACCAGTGCTATCTTAATAGAATCTCAGGTGTGTGCCGCCATTAAATTCTGTGATTAATTTTCTCTCTTTGTGTGCAGTCATTAAGACTCGGATACATTTATTTGTTGCCACAGGTTGTACAAGAAAGCGTGAGGATACCAGGCTCTGGTCTCCATTTAATGTACCACAGCTCCCGAGTCACCGGATATCTGTCCACCATTCAACTGCAGCTGACATCTGAGACGATTCCACAGTCTTTGAAAAGAGTACATCTTCGCATTACGATTGAAGGAGTTCTGTTTGAAAAGATCTTTGAAGCGGACCCAGACATCAAACACACTTTCTCGTGGAATCGTTTGAACGTTTATCGCCAGAGAGTTTATGGAGTGACCACGGCAATTGTTAAAGTTGGTTACGAGTATGACAATTGTGCCAATATCATCTGGGATGTGCAGAGCACCACCTTGTCTGGCCATGACATGAGCATCTCTGACATTGGCGGCTGGAATCTAGACATTCATCATAGGTAAAATAAATACAACAACTTTTTCCTATTTATTAAAAATTCTGTCGTTTCTCTATATCGTTCAAGAATTGAGTTTTTAATTCTATTTATGTAATGTATAGGTACAACTTCCATGAGGGAATTATTCAGAAAGGTGATGGTTCAAATATTTACCTGAAACATCGTCCACGAGTCATTTTAACAACAATGGGCAATGGATACCAAAGAGCTCTTGACTGCACAGCAGAATGCAACGGCATAGCTTCCAAGCAGAAATTACTGGCTCCTGTTGCATTAGCTGGGTCTCCCGATGGAACTCTTTTTGTTGGAGATTTCAATCTTATCCGCAGAATTATGGTGGACGGGACAGTTCAAAATATCGTCAAGCTAAAGTAATTTGCATTAAACATGTTATAGATTGATAAATTGTAAGGATACGCTGAAATATTAGTATAATATATATACCTAGATGTATATTTGTATAAAAGGTTTAGTAATTTCATTACATAACACAAAGTAGAAAAGTTTTTTGTCCGAAACAGTTATCTAATTTTATGTACTTAATTTTTCAGCGCCACTCGAGTGTCTTACCGTTACCACATGGCTCTCAGTCCGGTTGACAACACATTGTACATCTCTGACCCAGAATCACATCAAATCATCCGTGTGCGAAGTGTGGAAGACACCAGTGACCCAGAACACAATTGGGAGCCAGTTGTTGGTTCTGGTGAGCGGTGTTTACCAGGTGACGAGGCACACTGCGGCGATGAGGCTTTAGCTCGTGATGCCAAACTAGCCTATCCCAAGGGAGTTGCCGTGTCCTCGGACAATGTTCTATTTTTCGCAGACGGAACGAACATCCGAAAAGTAGACCGTGATGGCATTATTACGACTGTCATTGGGAATCACCAACAAAAGTCTCACTGGAAACCAATTCCGTGTGAGGGAACTCTGAAAGTGGAAGAGGTAAGAATTCACGCTAAATTAAATTCGAACGTAAACCCAGTAAACTTTTCTTCGATTTTGGTCTTTAATGTAAAAAAATGTGTTACAGGTGCATCTACGTTGGCCGACGGAACTTACGGTGAATCCTCTGGACAACTCTCTTTATATCATCGACGATCACATGATTTTGAAGTTGACTGAGGACAACAGAATTCGGATAATAGCTGGCCGACCTTTTCATTGCCCAATTCCGTTGGGAGGCTACGACGCGGATTTGGCAACTCACACTGCACTGATCAGTCCACAGTCTATTGCGTTCGCATCGAACGGAGATCTCTACGTGGCTGAATCAGACTCTCAACGTATTAACCGTGTCCGTCTAGTCACAACGGACGGTAAAGTTTCTCACTTTGCGGGGGCCGAGTCGAAATGCAATTGCCTGGACAGAGGCTGTTCCTGTTTCGAGGACGAACATTACTTGGCTGCCACATCAAAATTTAACACTGTGAGTGCAATCGCCATGTCTCCAGACGGTGTGCTACACATCAGTGACCAAGGAAATTACCGGATTCGCTCTGTGATGGCTCTGATTCCTCAGGCCACGCAGGCAGAGTCTAGACAGTATGAAATCTTTTCACCCGAAACTCAAGAGATTTACATCTTCAACAGATTTGGACAGCATGTGGCCACGAAAAACATTGTCACAGGTGAAACGATCTATACGTTCTTGTACAACGTGAACATGTCCAATGGCAAGTTGAGTAGTGTGACAGATGCTGCAGGAAACAAAATTCAAATTCTTCGTGACTATTCTCAACAAGTGAAAACCATTGAGAATGCTCAAGCTCAGAAATTCAATTTGAAAATGTCACGTGTGAGAATGCTACAAGAGTTCTCGGCTCCTGAGGGATATAACTTTACTTTCGACTATCACGGCTCGCTTGGATTGATCAAGAGTCGTCAGGACAGTTCAGGAAGGAGTTCAGTCTACTCGTATGATGAGTTTGGACGACTTACTATGGCTGTCAGTCCTACTGGACAAGTTGTCACTCTTAATTTTGATCTCAGCCAGAAAGGTGCAAGTGTCAAGGTGACGAGGGACCAGAATTTGCCAGAGATCGTTCTTATTAAAGGCTCCACCGTTTACAAGAAAGTCGGTCAGTTGAAATATACATACGTGTTAGCAACGAAATTTAATATTTAAAACATTTATGAATTTTCATGTGGATTTTTTATTTTGATTCAGGTAAATCCGAAGAATCAACGTCAGTGCATCCAGATGGGAATGTTGTTCGGCAATTCCCATGGTCTCAAACCATCACAACAGAGACTGTACCGTACAATATTTTGGGTGACATCAATCCCGTTCTATCTGACAGCTTCCCCGTTCCTGGAAAACAAAAGACAGAAATTGCTGGAGATTTGGTGAATCGAGTGGAATGGCGATATGTAGCGAAAAAGGAGGGCCGTGG